>JAAHCF010000246.1:0-48344 GCA_038367545.1 Beauveria asiatica | reverse complement strand
GAAGAAAGAAGAGGTAAAGGGGCAGAGAGAGGAAGAGAGGAAGAGAGGAAGAAGGGGGAAGAGGGGGGGCTCAATAATTAGATAACTTATTAGCTAGCTGGCTGGCTGGCTGGCTGGCTGGCTGGCTTGATTCTTGATATCTATTGAAGCCTTGATATCCTGTTAGTGCTTTTGTGATCCTGTTAGAGGCTGTATTTCCTGTCAGGCCCACTTTTATCATGTCAACGGCCGCTGTCAGGTCACAGAGGACATGTCCAGAAACCCCCCCCTCCCGCGTAGGTATGCCGAATCACTGTGTCAATCCCGCGAATGCCACATGGCAATTACAATGAGGCCGTGATTCCGACATTAACTCTCAGTCTCAGGAATTATCGAAAGAGTGAGGCGTGGGTGGAGACATCGGCTTTGTAACTCTCTTAAGAGTAACTCTTGCCTAAGTTATTTAGGGGAGAGTTTCTCTCACATAATTTAATCTCGTGATAGCATTTACCTTACGCCGTACTATTAACATCAACATAACACGGCCGCCTTCTTTCGCAGGCCTCAACGGCGCCTCGAGGCTAAGGTAGGCAGCAGGCAGCAGGCAGCTTCTTAGCCAGCGAGGCAATTACAGACGATGCGAGCGATGCGGGCGATGTAATAAGTCTTTTATCACAAATTCAGGGGCTAAAGTGGTGCCTCACGAGTCAACAGCCGCCGCCGCCGTCTTCGTGGCCAGCCTCATCGCCATCTTCATATCAGCCGCCGGCTTCATCACGAATTATTTATTCTAGCCATCATAGCAGCCTCCTTAATGAATATAATGAATACTTATTACAAATTAGCTCTGGTTAAGGCCTCTGCAAATTTTGCTAGGAACCTTACCGGGTTCTATCCTAATTAGGTATACGGATTAGACTCATGCATGTTGTTAATTGACCAGATCTTATTGTCAAAATATCAGCCCTCAATTACAATAACATCTCATTGACTGCATAAGGTCGCCGCCAAATTGTCATCTATTACGAATATGTCTCGGCTGACGTACTCAATCATGACACATACTTGAGTCCCATTTTCCGTTTCCTTTTTTCAGCTCTAGATTCAACAACCCTTTCCGAGCAAGCCCAACCATAACGCGGGAAAAAAAAAACACCGTGAATGACAATGCCGTAGTACTACTCTTCTCCCATTTACGTCAGCTTCTGCTTGATAAAGAAGGTGCGCAGATGCGACAGCTGCCAGACGCAGGTACCGCCAAGAACGACGAGCTGGATGATCATCCATCGAATGACACGGGAGTTTGTGGACTCGGACTGATCTCTGAACTCGGCCTCGCGTTCCTATTATCACACGTTAGTTAACCTGCCGTTTATAGCGCCAGAAGTGTGACGGGGATCAAGGGCCGCCACTTACACGCTGGAAGACTTGTTCACGGCGGATATCATTAAGACGGTTGTTGAGATCCTTGACGCGGGTGGTGATGTCGGCAATGGTGTTCTTGTCGGAGCTCTCGATCTCGCTACTCGAGCCAATGACCATATCGAGACGGAGCTTGATGCCGCCGTTGGGCGCCGAAGCCGATAGCCACGCGGAGCGGCCCGACGAGGACGAGGGCATGAAGCAAATCTTGTGATCGCCGGCCTCGTGGGCGACGAAGTGGAACTTGCCCGACGAGGAGCCGGCCTTGGAGACGATGCGGTGGTCGTTGTTGAAAACCTCCTGCATTCATGGTGAAACATTCCAGTCAGTCATTTTGGTTCAATGTCGAATACAATAGTCCGAGAAGGAGTCATGTGGGTATGTGTCAAGGGCAACCACGTACATCGACGGTGATGAAAATCTTGAGGCCCTCGTGCTGCTGCCAAGTGTTGACGCGGTCGTCCCACTCCTCGGCAGCATATGTGCCGGAGACAAGAGTGTCCTTGGGAAGCTCCTCGTAGAAGCACTTTTGCGTCGCGCCGTCGATGAAGAAGTGCAGAGCCTGCGCGGCCGAGGCCAGGGCCAGAATCGGGAGAAACGATCGCATGGTGGGCAGTGTCTCTACTTGGCGATGCGCCGCGCGGTAGCTGCAGCACGGTTCGACGAGATGAGCGTTGACTTGCGATTCGGTACCAACGGCAAGAGAAGAAGCGATCTCCCTATACAAGAAGACAATTGGTCGGTTCGAGAAGACTGAAAGTCGTGGTTGGGATAATAGCTCGAGGGGAAAGGACGCCCAAAGGCGATGCTGCCAACACCCTAGCCTAGGGGCTATCCACCCAAGCTGCCACGTCCCCAAAGATTCGCCCAGAGAGTCATCCAGGGGTATGCGGTCACGTGCACGTGTCCGCAAACCACTTCGCGTCTTTCTCTAGCGTACGAATTACAGTGGTTAGCGGTCCGCGAGAGTGCTGGCCAACTCGGGCAGATATTGAGACTTGAACTTTTTGCGAATCATCCTCTACTTCAACCAGACGCAACAGCTACACGGCGGACTTGAAAAATCTACAATAAGTTTGTACCCTTGATTTCATTGAATGCGAATCGGGGCTCGGTTTATTTAGCGATGCAATACGCAACTTAATCGACTCTTCGACGACTGTAACATCGGGTGTCCATTCCCTCGCATCATCTCCGAACCTGGTCGCTGCACCAAGCAAGGCTCGACGTCTTTCATCACAACAATGACCTCGACAGACGTCCGCGACGTGCTCAACCTGCCGGATGGCCTGTCTGGGTCCCGACCAGCCAAGAAGCAAAAAATTTCGGCTGCGCGGCCCAACCTCAAGGGCCTGGCGCGCGAAGTACACAATCTCGGCGGCGACAACCCCATCGCCATCGTTCCCGAAGCCACGCAGTTCAAGAAGAGACGGCTCGCAAACCGCAAGCCTGCCGCGCCATGGGAGCTACGCGACTTTCGCAACTCGGCTCGCGACGACGCGAGCCTAATTTTGCGGCACTGGCGGCGCAAGGACACGAAACAGGATCCCGACGTTGCGATGACGACGACGACAACGGATGAGCAGCAGCCCGCTGCTGCAGCGGTGCCGGCGGCGGAGGTGGAGGACTCAGCATTCGCCAAATACAATGTGCGCGTGTCTGTTCCGGAATACACCGACGATCAATACATACAAAACCTACAAAACGAGGACTGGACCCGCGAAGAAACCGACTACTTGTTGGAGCTGGCCCGCGATTTTGACCTGCGGTGGCCGCTCATCTGGGATCGATACGAATGGACCCCGCCGGCGACAAATGGCGAGGCGGATGCAGACGGTGGCGAGAGCAAGGCGGTAGTGCCGATGGCGCGGGCCCGCGCGCTTGAGGACCTCAAGGCGCGCTACTACGAAGTGGCAGCCAAGATGATGGCTGTTAACAAGCCGGTGCAGTACATGACGCAACCCGAGTATGCCCTGCACGAACTCATGACGCACTACAACCCTCAACAAGAAAAGGCCCGCAAGGAGTTCGCCATCAATTCGCTGTCACGCTCGCGCGAGGAGGCGCGCGAGGAGGAGTCCCTCCTGATGGAGATTAAACGCATCCTGGCGCGAAGCGAAAAGTTCAACGAAGAGCGCAGGGAGCTGTACAACAGGCTCGACTACCCCCACGCCGAGACCGACATTAGCACATTCAAGTCGTCTGCCGGCCTGCAGACACTGCTACAGAACCTTATGAGCGTGGACAAGTCCAAGAAGCGCAAGTCGATCATGGGCGCAGACGGTGTCACCCCTGCCCAGGGAACTCCCCAGGCCGCTGCACAAGAATCGACTGGCAAGAAGGAAACTTCCGCTACCGCGGCTGCTGCTGCTGCCGCCGCCGCCGCCACAGCCAACAACCGCGAGTCCTCGGGACCCGTCTCGACACCGACAACGGCGGGCAAGAAGACGCCGCAGCAGGCGCACGAGCGCCGGAAGCTTTCGGACCACGACGAGGCCATTTATGGCGTCTCACACCACGACCGGCTGGGCTCCGGGCCCACGTTCCGCACGGAAAAGATCAACAAGCTCTTTTCTCACAAGTCGAACCAGCAGCAGATGCGCATCACCAACACGCTTAACGAGCTCGATGTGCCTAGCAAACTAGCCATGCCCACGACGGCGACGACGCGGCAGTTTGAGGCGCTGTTGGCGGCCGTCAACGGACTTCTCGACGCCCGCAAGGTCTCAGACAAGCTTGACGCCGAGATCAAGATTGAAGAGGCAAAAAAGGCGGAGCGTCAAAGAGCCCTGGCCGGACCCGATGACGCAGCGGCCGCTGAAGGGGGCGCGGCTGAGAAGGCAACGCAAGGCGGCGATGATGGGTCGGCGAAAGAGAAGGATGCTGTGCCGGACAATGTTGACGGCGGCGGCGATGCTCCGACGATGAAAGAATTGGAGACGGGCGCCGAAGTAGAGACGGTCAAGGGAGAAGAGGATAAGCCGGAGGAGGGGACGACGGAAAACAAGGAAAAAGCGTCGGAGCTGGACAGCAGCGCAGAGCTTGCATCGCATAAACGGAGCGCCAGTGTGCTCAGCACAGCGAGCGACAAGAGTGCGAAAAGACTAAAGAAGTAAAGAACCAAGAGACTAAGGCGGGACAAGAGATGAGCAACGTGCCAGTTGGGACCTAGCAAGTGGTCTCTCGGCAGATTTTTCGGGGGGGACAGATAGTATTCACCACCACCACCACCACCACCATCACCACCTCGGCGCCGTTTATGCCAAGTGCCAACCTTGATGTACAGCCAACATTCGCTCGTCCTGGCAAATGCTCTCACGGCGAAGCTTACGCCAGCGTGCCGTGCTGCCTCACACGGCCAATATGAGCCCTTTCCACCCACCTTTACAAAACGCCACAAATGGCTGAACCCGGGGACAGCTTGGCAAGCAGAATTTCAGGGTTGCGGGGCAATTTGCTTGAGGGATGTGTGATGAAGCCCGCGTAAAGCTTATCAGGGCTAGACGCTACTTTGGGTCAAGGAGTTTGGGGAGAAACGTGGAGGGTTTGTATGAATCCCGTCTTATTCTTGTACATTAACACACTATACCATGGATTGATTGATGCCGAAGTAGCGGGGCAGATGGGATATCCGCATGGAAGAAGAGACGATGGAAGCAATCACCAGCCATCTACTGTAAACAAGTCATTATTATTCACGTTTCTCGTCATATCGTCCCCTCGCATGAATACTGGTCAAGGGCTCTCACATCATGAAGGGATTTACGTGTGTGCCACAGAACCGCGGAAAAATGCATGCTGTCTGTCAGCCAGCTCCAAACGGGCAAAAGATATTCGTTTAATGTCGTTTGGCTACTTGCCCTACCCCCCACCACCCCCTCTCGTCGTTTCAAGTAAAAAAAAAGGAAAAAAAAAAAGGACTGGCATCGCGGTCTCGAGTTGAGAAAACAAGAAGAAACGAAACGAAAAACACACCCCTTCCTCCCCCTTTTTTTTTCTGTCAAGACAAGACAAAGGTGGAAAATAGGTGAGCTGGAGAGAAGGGGGGTGTATGTGTATGTTGATAAATTTTTTATTTTTTTTTTGTTTCTTTCTTTTTTTCTTGTTTTGGGAGGCGCGCGCGCGCAAAATGTCTACTTGCGCGGGCACGTTTGAGGACGCGCTCGTGGCGGCGTAGAAAGAACTCGGTTACTCAGAATAAAGCCACCGGACAGAGAGAGTGAAGGGGGAGGGTTGGGCGTAACATGAATACATACCAATGTGGGATCCGAATTGAAACAAGTCATCGAGTTGAATCTAGGTGGGAGCATGGGGGTATGTGATGCTATAGACGGGACGACGACGTCACTTGCTACTGATATCTGGATGGCCG
This sequence comes from Beauveria asiatica, assembly GCA_038367545.1. Lineage (NCBI taxonomy): Eukaryota > Fungi > Ascomycota > Sordariomycetes > Hypocreales > Cordycipitaceae > Beauveria > Beauveria asiatica. The sequence goes on along the minus strand of JAAHCF010000246.1, from coordinate 42,571 downwards.
TCGTCTTTTCCCCCAAGGGGGTTATTAATAGCCCTTGCTGCAGGCGTAGGACAGAAGACAAGGAAGTCCATGTATACCGCGCGTACGGAGTAGAATAGAAACAATGCCAACTCTCTAAAAATAACGAGCGCTAAATAGATGTTCATATCCTCCTCTCGTGGGAACGGGGCCTCTCCCGTGCAACGACTTTGTCCAGGGGGGGGGGATCGTGCATACATGGTAAAGCAGGGGTTGGGCTGTCTGCAAGACTTGCAAATGTTCGTTATCTTGGTTGGTTCTTGTTCTGGAAACAAGATTGGCACACGCAACACCATCTCCCCAGCAGCCGTCGCTCACAAGCAAGCCCCTGCTCATGAGATGAGCTGAGCATAGGGCCGGGGTGGACGAGGCGTGACGATTGCATCTGCGACAGACGAGCACAATGGAGCTATTTTTGGCCAAACTGCGTCAATCAGCCATGGCCAGCTACGCGCCTACGGCATGGCATCCCCCCCGTGTCCTGCTTCCGTCGTTGAAAATTACTCTCCACGCGCCTTGCCTGCCTACCCTACACACCACAATGCAAGAGACGACCCAACCAACCACCTGCACCCTCACACGAGATGCTCTTTTCCCGGAAACAACGTTTGTAAGGCCCCGTTGATCTTATATGCCGGCAATTCCATGCGTTCGCGGGAGATTCTTGACATTGTACAAAAATAGTACAATACCCTTGCACTGGGACCCGACCCCCTTCCCCCCCCCGCTTGCTCGAGTCCGCTCAGGCGCTTACACGAAACTCATCAACGCCTACGCTGCAACTGGAGGCTCCTGGAATCGACGCGCTCCAAATTATCCATCGGCTCATATACAGACATGTCTGCCGTCTACTGCCGTCATTGGCCAGCATCGCCTTGGCTGAAATATCTCTCTAACCGCCCCAGGGGCAGCTTCGAAACGGCTAAGCGCCGGGGCCTGGAGAGAGGGGCCATGGGTGTCAGCAAAGCAGCCCGGTGAATGACTTATTTTTGGAACACGACTGCAACGGGCGGCATGATTGGGGCATGGCAGGGTTGCGTCTATAACAGGACCTTGCACTCCCAAGATTGCCAGTGAGTTCCGAGAAACACGGCACCGTGAGCAAACTGCGCCGACAAGTGCGGTAACCTTAGCGTCGCAGGCCTCCGAAAAGCGCAGTGGTCTCGACTCATATCGAGCTTGCTGATTGACTGGTCGGGTAAATGCGTATACTGGTGGTGAGCACAAAAGTACACAAACTATTGATTCCTAGCCGGTAGTTCCGATCCGAAATCGAATGCTTGGCTTGAAGCATGGTTGCAAGTCCCGTCCACATGAACTTTTGGGGCAGCATTGAGGTAGCCAGCCCACGGAATTCGCCAAAGGGTGGTAAGTATGTAATTAAGGCCACCCACGCCAACAAACGAGACAGGAACTTTTGTCACCGTCACAAGCATAGTGCCCCCATCCATTCTCAAATAGCGCAGTCCCTTCAAGGATACAACGCTCGTCTTCATTTCGCCGGGTGGCAGTTCTGGGATCTGACAAGAGGGCCGACCGAGGGCGGCATTGGAGCGACGTCGCTAGCGCAAGCCCGCCGCCAAGAAGTCGCTTACCGTGAGGCAAGAAACCAAGGCATCCATCCGCAGCAGGTGCGGCGTTGGAGCTGAAAGCCTCGCGGCAGTACAAGGACAAGGTATGCGCAAGCCCGCCAGGGTCGACTCAGAAGCCGGCCGGCGTACATATTCGTACAAGCATGAGACCGGATTTGAAAAAAAAAAAGGAAAAGCAAACCCGCGAGGTTCCCGCCAATCGGCCAGCTGTTGGCAGATTGCATCTTTTTTCCCCCTGGACCTTCCTTGGTGTCGGAATAATCACCTGTTTTCGGACGTTGGGTAGTACCGTAGTAGCGAGATGGGGGGCCCTGGAGGGCGTGCGTAAAAAGGGTGCAAAGTCGATGCGCAAGGCAAAGGGAGGGGGGGGGGGGGGTGGCAGAGACTGTCTTGACGCCCTTCAAACACAATTGCTTGCCTTTCTTATTAGTCTCGTTTTCTAGTCAAATTGCACCTCACCAGCATACTCGACTCGTCTTGACTGCCCTCGCGGTAAACCTTTGCCGCTGACCATGTGTTGGACTTGTTGGACTTGGATGCATGTAGCACACCCAGACGCAACAGCCCAAGACAGCGCTAGCCCTTGTCGGAACCAAGTTGGTGCATGCTCATTGCTTGGCCTATTCGTTACTCAAAGTACCAAGTATTGAGTCACCACTGAAGCTGCTGTCCTCACATCTGTCTTCAAACCCGGCTATCGGAGACAGCCGCCATCCAGAGCCGTCAGTGTCCGGAGACATGTGACGCCCGGACGCCCGATCGCCAGTGTACCACAGCCGCTGCATGGTTGCACTACAATGTATCCATGTCCCTCATGCCTGCTTGCTTGCATCTCCCACGCTTCTGCTGCGGTGCAGTTATGCTTTGCCAGCCAGCCCACCTTGCTCACAACAAACAGTGGCAAACTCTGCGGCTGCAGCCATGCTCTTGCCGTCTGCATGTATCAACGGCACCTTGGTCCTCATTCATGCAGCCATATTGAACTAACGTCGACCGCCACTACGCTGGCGTCCGCTCCTGCATGTAGGTGTATGCCGCAGGTTGCACCCAGACTGCGCGCATATTGCTGGGGCGAGCAGACAATCATGGTCTCCCATCCTCCAGGAGCCAGCTGCGGCTTATTATCTGGCTTGCCAGGTGCTTTAATTCTGGCAAGGTATTCTTTTGGGCTGGCTGGGTTCTCGTGCCAATCATGAATAATTGAACGCCGCCTTGTCTCTTGCCGCACCGCCGTCGTCTCCGGCAGATAATCTTGCACTAGTTACCAAGTGCGCCACGTTTGATGTATCGCTGATATGAGCTATCGGGGATAGCGTCTACTGTACTTGCCTGGCGGTAATTGGGGCCGCCAAAGTCGCCGAGGGAGGCAGTGAGGCTATGTATCCCAGCTGGTCGTAGCAGAGACGGCCAACTTGAATCTAGATATCAGCACAGCTTGACCAGCCAGACGCTATGAATTGATGGGTACCCGTCGCTCTTCGTAGCCACGCGTGACGGCGTCTGGAAAGGGCATGTCGACCGCCGCCTGGGGACAGAGCCAACCATGTTAACTCTACCGCCAGTCCGCCACGCGGCTTCTATTCGTTAAGGCTCCTGGTAAACTACGGGTAGTGCCATATTAGCTGCTCCTCCGTGTTAAATAGTCGTAATTGTCGTAAATAGTAAATAGTCGTGGAGCAGAGTAATGAGCGAGAGCCTGGTCGTCCACCGCTAATTAGCGCAATGTCGCCACAAGGCCATACCCCGCCATAAGACAGCTGGCTGTGGAGTGAAGTTTGGAAATGACCAAAAAAAAAAAAAAAAGTAAAAAGCAAAAAAGTCATTCGACTTGAGTGCCCGCTGCAGCCCGACGCGATGGGGAAGGTAACGAAGGCTTATTAAGCGCCATGTCGCTGGGCGGAGCTTTCGTGTCCAGCTCGAGGTTTGCTTAGTGACCGACCACTGGCCAGGGCGAACACGTTCAAAGGATGCTGTCCCGGCCTCTTGGCTGGCGAATACCGATATTTGAGTCCCGTTAATAATAGCGCTTCGTTTACCCACGCGGGCAACGCTAGACTGGCAATGGCAAGTAGTAGCTTTGGCGGGCTGTCGGGCATGTCAGGCACTTTTTAGACGAGCCATCAATGCGTCTCTGGTCCTGCGCGACCACTGAACTAGTTAGTACTTTTGGCCGTTTAAGGGTGTGCTTCTTGAAAAAGAAGAAAAGAAAAAAAGAAAAAAAAAAAAAACGTAAAAAGAAAAAAGGGCCTTAGACATTGGCCATTGAGGGCGATGCTTGATATTTTTCGGTTCCATCCGTGACTTGCCGAGGGGAATTGTTACAACCACGTGCAGCCTGAAGACGTACTACTGAGGCTGGGATGGAAAGCGCCCCAACAAAGTCGACGTGTCTCGACGTGTTTCCTGCGCCAAAAGTCTCAGGACAAAGGCAAACAGAGCGGAAGGTGGAGTAAGCATCTAGCTCAAGATCAATACACTTTGTCGAGCCACTGCCTTCCACTTGCAGCCCCGTTTCTGCACCAGAGTATATGCCCACGAACCTGTCCGTTGGTGACAGTCTCCGTACTGTCCGCCATAACAAAGAAGTATGGAGGCACGAGCCTGAGAGATAGGAAGCTATGACCTGACTTGTGTCTGTTTCACTTGACGAAGACATTACTTGCCATGTATCAACTGAATAGCAAATGGCGCGACAATTGCGCCGCCTGTGCTCCCTGGACAGATTGTTGCACAAACTTGCTGAATGACAAGCGAGCCGCCGCATGACGGCGCCTCCAGTGCGCTGGGTTCAGCAGATGCAAGGCTGGTCGCTGGGGTCGTGTGGAGAGGACCTGGTAGGGGGTATTAACAGAGGCGTCTTCTTGCATGGGTGTGATGCTTGCTCGTTCACTGACCACTGCTGCGGCTTCGGTTTCCGTCATCAATCAACCTGCCGTCTTTGTTTCCCTTCGCAGGTGAGCTTGCCGCGAGTACCCCATCGGCGCATGGCGGGGACAATGCCGCATGCATGTGGACTCGATATTTACTTGCCCACCCACGCCGCGAGTTCATAAAGTAGGCGAAGCAGCCTCGGAGACATCAAGGAATGGCTGGCGGCTTGAGATGAGCTTTTTGTGAAATGTGAAACTTTGGCGTAGCTAAAGGTAGGCGCGAGGAGCACCTCGCTCTCACATGACATTGCAACCGTTTCCAGTCCGGCCTGTCGAGTCGAGCGTGATGAGCAGGTAGTTAGTTAAAGTACGGAGTCGTCCAAGTGGAATCCTGGCGCAGCGCGTCTCCCAGCAGAACGTGTCATTTTGAAGCTGAGGAGAGAAGCCGTATGCTGCGGGCCTGGTACCCTTGTCCCACTCTGGCTGCAACCCAGTATTTGGAAGAGCCAGAGGACGGGCTCTCTCAGTCAGAGCCAAGGTGCCAAAGCGGGTTTGTGAGGGGGACAAGGTACAGCCAATAACCAGATAAAGGCTGTGGAGGGTGCTAACGCCGCGTTTAGCGCAACAACTTTCGTATCGTTGTTGACGGCGCCTGTGTGAAGTGCACACACGGTATGAGGTGTCCACAACGTGCGAGCGAGGGTCCACGGTGCGAGACGTGTGCGAGAAGGCGCCGGGTGGCCCAGAAGGGAGCAAGGTTGACGATTGGCAGCCACACAGGGGCGTCGAAACGTTGAGACATGGCACCTGCAGCCTCTCACTAGGTCTAGGTATCCGTAGTGAGTGGTGTGAGTGGTGTGGGCAATGGCTTGGAGCAAGACCCTCGCCAGATGGTCACGCAGCATTACTGGTACAGTGATCATTGATTATTGGTACTGGCGCATAGAAGGTTTCTGGGCAGGGACTAGAAGCCTTGATTGCGGATCGCTCTATTCATGCCGAGAGCAAATCGTTTTGGCAGCAGTTGCGTGTGGTTACATTGCTTCATGAGTGCCGTGCTGATTTTTCTCAGCGGATGCAAGCCAAGGAGACGGGGCAGTCAAAATCCATCGCCGTCGCCGGTACCGCACGTATGTACCTCGCGAGCGTGCTGCACCTGCTTCGCAAATGATGAGTAGCCCTGACGGGATACTTTGGCCACACTGGGCGCGAGAGGCGTGACAGCATGGTGAATACAAGCAGGACCCGGAAGCGTTGTGGTTGCTGCGGCGGAAGGCCAAGACAAGATTCAGGTCATGGGCGGCTGTGCCTAAGGCGGGACGCCTGCTGCGGTATTAGTGCGGCACACGAGACGCGGCCTGCTGGCGGGCGGTCAAGGGCAATATGGCGGCTTGACAGTGATTGACCAAGCATGTGTCTGAATGACGATGGTTGATGAGAGGCGCTGCGCTCTTCGAGGAAGGTGGCAGGCGACGGAGGACGCATGATATTCCTAGTAGGTTGGTACGGTACCCAGACAGCCAGTGTCAGCCGAACTGCCATTTCATGTGCACCAGTAGCGGCGCCTCAATCGGGCAATGTACGCGGTCGTGAGTTTCTGAGAGACGCTCCACTAGACGCACGCGCACGGAGACGGGGGCGATCTGGCGTGGTCTGGCACTTCTGGGTATTTGGGAGGCAAGGGGCAGAGTGATCAAATGAGCGGCGTGCTGGATCATGAAAAGAGGCGCATGTGTTTTGTCATTTTCGTTGGCGGCCGACGACAAGACGAAGGCGGGGCGCAGGAGTGGGTAGACGGTGGAGAGGAGACGAGTACGAATAGACGAGGCGACAGACGACAATCGGAGCCAAGGCCTTGAGAATTGGTATTGATGACGGCGTCTGGCGCGAGGCGTCGACAGAAGCATCTTTGGTCGTTGTATTGCTCGGGGATGTAGTTACCAAGAAGTAGAGGTATTCGTAGTGCTATCGGAAGACTCATCAAGTGGACGAGTGAGCAAACGAGGCTGTCAAAAACGCCTGTTTGACGGGCGCAGGCAGCGAGTCCCGATTCAGCGCGACTAACAATGAATGACGCTTACACTGGCATTAAATTACCGTGGATGTCGAGGGCTGTTAGGATGGAAAGTACCTACGCACTAACTAACGATATATACCTAATGAATAACTTGTGAACAAGTGCAAACGGAGCGTAAAACAAATGGCGGCCAGGCTGGCCAGGATCCACTAAACGAGAATTCAAGCGGGCGGGCCGGACGGTGGCGGCTGCCATCGCCCTACTAAACTTTGCGAGGTCGAGGTAGGTCCAGCCTAGGTAGCGTGCCACGCATGCGTACCTATTTACCAGGTAGACATGCAGATGACACCAAGGAAAAGAGATGCCTTAAATTTAGAGATGGTTGGACGGCAGAGAAGAAAGAAAATGCCAGAAAAAAAAAGCACCAGGTGACATCCCGCTTGGGTAGAGAATGGACAGAAAAGACCAAATAGCTGGTTCCCTGTCAGTGCTTAGCCTCGCAATACACCAACCATCTCCCATCTTGTCCCAATTATTACTAATTCACGTACAAACTCTTCCCCTCTCCTTTCGCCCGCCAACGGCCTCCTTCATCATCGTCGTCCTCTTCCAACGACACTCTAATAATCCTCGACAATCATCAGCGGACCCGCCTACTCATACATCCTAGCCCAGCCATTACAAGCCACGCCTGACTGCCGCGCTCTGATTGGCCCCAACCTGCGCGCTCGCAGGCTGCCCACTCACACTTGTTCGCACACGCTCTAAATACACTGTCGCACCCGCGCGCGCACACGCTAAATACTGCGGGTGTGGGCTTGCTCATTTGGCCTCATCAACTCCTATTCAGACTCCTAGCCCTTGACTCTTGTCGAACGCGACGCCCCCACCCCCCCCCCCCCCCCCCCCCCCCCCCCCCCCCCCCCCCCCCCCCCCCCCCCCCCCAAACCCCCAACCACTCCGCCTGGTCCCAGACGAGCAGCTCGTGGGAGCCTGTCCAAGTCTGCCAGACCACAGACGACAGCCGTGGTAGCACTACAAGTATTCAGTAGCACCGTAACCACAGCGCTCCATATTCGTAGGTAGGTAGCAAGTCGACGCTGCCCGCACCACCCGCGCGTGGGGAGCACGACCGACGAGATGGCATAGCCTGGCGAGGGGAGAGGTTGTCAGGAAAAGTGAGGGGTAGGTGGGCGTCTGCCGAGCGTTGCGTCTCAGCGGCGATAAGTGATGCCAATATCACTCCCCATCGCTCACTGGCTCAGTCGACTCGATAACTATGACCGACGACCGATGACCGACCACTCCCTAGCTCAGAGTCTCCAGACACACACGCCGCCTCGGGCTCCGCGTTCCGCTGCCCGGGCTCATTTGTCGTCGAACCCTGTCGCCAATACGGATACCAATACCAATACCTGAGCTCGCCGCTCGACGCTCGTTACGCTGACGCCCGCCAACCCAGCACGCCTGTACGCAGCACGCCTGTACGGACGGCGCACACACACGGGCTTGCTGCTAGCCTCAGTCCGAAGTAGTCTCAAGCGCCTGGCCGTCTCGCACACGCCCCCTCCCTCACCACTTCTGCTACTAGCCTCTCTGCCCGTAGGTGGGTTGCGAGTGGACTGGACTGTGCAGTGCCGCATAGCGCCGTCTCTCCGACTTCAGCACCAGCCAAGTTGCCAGCAGGCGCCCCTCACACCCCCGGAGAAGCGCTCCTCGGACCTCTCTCTGCTTGTCTGTTGTGACTTGTCTGGCAGACTCTCGGGTCCCCTCAGGACCCCCTGGCCTCTCTTTCTGGGCCTGTCGCTCTGACTGGCAAGCTGGCACGCTGGCACGCTGGCACGCTGGCACGTTGGCACGTTGGCACGCTGGCACGCTGCCCACGAATACTGCGGCACTTTGGTAGCAGCCTCGACGCAGGACCGACAACGGGCGTGATTGTACCGAGTACTTAGTTCAGTACAGTCTGCCCTGCTTGTGAATTTGTACCCAGTACCCGCTCTGGCTCGTACCCTTGCAGCCACGCATCCACGCTCTTGTGCTCCGCGGTGCCGCCAATTCTTTCTCGAACCATTGCCGCCTACATACTTACTCAAAACGACCGCATCTCCCCCCAGCCCAACTCTCTCGCATCTTCACCTCCACCTTCATCCTCACACCCACGATTGTTGCCTTCCCAAGCATCACATCTCCTCCTTTCAGGCTTCAATCGTATCTTTTGACCAACTCACCGGCTTCCTGCACCAGTGCTTTCATTTTCTGCACTTGCTCCTGCCTGGCTAGCTTTTAGGTTTAATCACATCCACCAAACGCCCTTCTGCCGCCCGCCGCAGCCATCATCTTGGAGGCGCCCTTTCTCCTCACCCGCCATAGTCGCGCGCCAACCTCACACAATTCAATAGTTTCATCAGTGTTACCGGTTGTTTTTCCAGCGTCACAAGCCTTATTTTATAGCTGCCGTCCACTTCCAGCAGCTATTATTTCTTCGCCTCCCCCCCCGCGTCTCGTAGCGCTCCCTCTGGACTGCTCAGACTCCAGCATCGCGTTTTCGATCAATCACCTTTTCGCCTCAACCACTTCCTCATCAGTCGGCTGGCCCGGCAGTAGCAACGTTGTCCGGTACCTCGACTTTGCCAATTTCGCATCTCTTTGCTCAGAGTGTAAATAACTTTCACGACACCCGTCTCACTCAACCACATCAATCTCACTCAACAGCAGCCAGCTCACTCAAGGGCAGCTGGCCTACGCCAACTTGATCTCACCCTAACCCGCAAGTCAACTCGCAATGTCTGGTTTTACGGCACTCAACAGCACCTCGCCAAAGGTAGCAACTAAACCTGTTGCTACCGTCTCGAGCCTCGACGCTCAAAACGGCACCACCGATGAGCAAACCAATCTATCAACTCCGGAGCCAGTGGCAGCTGCCGAAGCTTCTCCAGCTCCAGCCTCGGCGCCGCCACAAGCACCAACACCTGTTGAGGCTCCTGCCCCCGATACTGCCCAGGCCGCTCCTGAATTACCTTTCCCCATTGTGGACGCGGCTTCTCCGACATTTACGCCTGCGCAAGCTCCCGCTGCTCAATCACCAAACCAACGCGAGAGCTGGCCCACCCAAGGCCTGGAACGTGCGCCTCCTGCGTCTGCATCCAATGAAAACGACTCTTCTAGTAAGCGCAAGCGGTCCGGTTCTAGTGAGGGCCGTACGCAGCTCCCTACCCAACCCACGAAGCGCAAGGCCACCGAGCGCACGCAAGAGCGCACTCCCGAGACTGGGACCGTCGTTTCGCAACAGCAGCCAAATGGCGACCACCAAACCGAATCTCAGCACGCAGGGGCACACGCAGAGGCATCTCAATATCAGACCACTCCATCTGTCCCCATTCATGTGCCCGCCGACCGTCAGCATACCGGGCAAGTCGAATACAGCCCTGTTACGCCCCAGAGCAGCAGCCAGGCTGTTGTTCAATACCAGACCCCGACCTACTCGGAACCACGCTCTGGTGGTGTTGTGCAGCATGACCCCAAGAAGCGCAAGCGAAATTTTAGCAACCGCACCAAGACTGGTTGCCTGACCTGCCGCAGAAGGAAGAAGAAGTGTGACGAGGCCAAGCCTGAATGTAAGCCAGATAAGCCCCTTCATCAACTAGCTGGAGTCGCGTTGACACACAATAGGCAACAATTGTATCAAAGGCGCTTTTGTTTGCGCCGGGTATCCTCCCCAGCGTGGTGCAGGATGGCCCAAAATGATAGAAAACAAGCCGGGAGGCGTACCGCTCGAATCCAAGGACCCTAACTATGTGCCACCTGGTGCCTATGGTATGCCTGCTTCGCCCTACACGTCTTCGCAAGCCGCCAATAACGGCCAATCAGCCGGCCCCAAGCGCGAACCTTTACCTCAGTACCGCGGCCACAATCTTCGTGTTGAGACATCAAAGAACTCGGATGGCCCGTCTGCAAGCCCCGACCAGAAGCTTCCGCCGGGCCCCTACACACCCGCAACCAACGCATATCCTACTCCGGTATCAGCCAACAATCAGCCGCCCGCTTTTGGTGATCGCACCGCTAACGACTACCAGCGACACCACGACACTCTCGCACCTCCTGTATCAAGCGCTCAAATCGCGGCTCAGATGGCTCTCTCTCACCCCCAGGCACAGCCTCACAACGTGACCGTTGTACCCTATGACCAGAGGCGTCCAAGCCAGAAGGAGGAAATGCTACAAGGGGGTTACTTCTATCAGTTTGACTCGGAGCTGATCCTGGAGCGAGATCGCGCGGCCACGGCCTGCTGGCGTTTTAATTCGCTGACGTACCCTCCTACCAACGGTGTGTCTACCGAGGAGCGTGCTCGTCTATTTCTTGAGATTGTGCAGCCGCGCGATTCTCCTTCCTTTTCAGCTGAAGAAGCTTCTGGTCGCAGCAATGCTGGTCGTGTTGGACGTCATGTTGCTGTCGAGTCTCCTTTCCATTGCGATTATGGCTATAACATCAGCATCGGTAGCCACGTTTACATCGGAAAAGGCTGCACCATGAATGACGCGGGCAAAATCCAGATTGGCGATAACTGCATCATTGGACCTAACGTCAGCATGTATACCGTTGAGCTATCTACCGATCCCAAGCATCGTCAGGGTGGTCATGGAGCCCAATTGAGCAAAGCCATTATGATCGACTCGGACTGCTGGATCGGTGGTGGTGTCATAATTATGCCCGGTAAAGTGATTGGAAAGGGCTCTACTATTGGCGCTGGCTCGGTTGTCACCAAGGTATGTCTCAGAATTTAACACTGGCTTGCTGATTGATTATCGGTGCTAACTCTGCCCTTTTCAGGACGTGCCTCCATTTACTGTTGTTGCCGGTAACCCAGCCCGTGTTTTACGGGGTGTTGCTTCCATGTAAGCAGGCTTTTTGCATGCAATATGCTGTTTCCCCGGCGCTCTCTCTATTCTCGTTTGCCTGGTCGAGGGCTCGTTGTCCTTTCGTTTGCTTCTTTTCTTTATCTTCTCTTCTTATTCCCGGATATCTTTTACTTCTTTTTTCCTGCAACGGCTGGAGAGAACAATACCTCTTCGAAAAAGGAATCAACAGTACCCCTGTTTGGAGGATGGTGAAGGTATATATTTGTTTTAACGGGGCTATTGTCAACTTTTGTTTTACCTGTATTTGTCCTGGTGAGAAGGAGTAAAACTTCAACTTAGTTACATATTTGTAATGGGAAGCCAATAAAATTCCTCCGCAGTGACAATACTAAGGCGACTCTCTGTTTTTAATGGATTAGGTGAGTTGAAGAAGAAAGAAACCGCTTTCTAGATGGCGTTTTGATGGTACTTGTAGAAGCAGGTGATGGACGCGGTCAAACGTGCGTACTATTCACCTTGTAGGAAGATGATCGGACTTCTCTGTGCGGCCACCTGCGGCTTCGTGTCGCCTACTTCGTGATGAAAACCTCCTGCCGACATTCTACACGCATGAGTCAGTAACTTTGGGTTACGCAAGAACGGGCACGACAAAACGTCTTCAGACTTTGACAAACCAAAGCAACCAGCCATATTCACAATATTAGATTTACGCCTCGGGAATTACGATATGATATATCCGAAAAGAGAACAAAACGCTGATCTCCGGAAGAAGAAGAAGATTAAGCAAAAGCGAGTCACAAGCATCACGAATGAAAAAAGTGAAAACTCCCACGTATAGATGGCATCATACGCCCTACAAGATATCAAACCAACCCTGTTGTTGTTCTTTTTCACACGTAGAAACTGATCAATTGAGTTCTAAAAAAGGTCAGTGAGGGGCCTCATATTAATGCAAACAGGGTCGGGGGACACTACCTAGTTGACGCTTTCTGTGCTGTACAATAGAGTGTCCAAGTCGGATACCGGGCCGAAGCCGGGTGCGGGACACTGTGCGTCGGGCGCGGTCATGGCCATGTAGCCACCCGCGCCGAGATCATAATACATGTCCTGCGAGGGGGCAGGAAGCGGCGGCGACGTCGTGGAGATGGGATGGTGGTGCGGGTGGAGTAAAAGGGAAGGGCGTGGGAGGCTGCATCGGCGGCGGCTGGCGCCCCTGTTGCTGAGGGGAAAGCGGCTGTGGCTGGATGGTGCAGCAGTCGACCAGAGACATTGAGCCGTCCGTTTGCGCAGTACAAACACACGGCGACGGCGACGGCGGAACGTACATGTCCCCAATTTCATGGCGGCGAGCGAAGGCTCCAGACCTGTGGCCGGGGCACACGCCGGCAGAAGACGACGACGACACGCGCGTCACGGTGCCGGTATCGTCGCAGACTGGCGGCGGCGCTGTCGTCGTCGATTGAGGACGGCGCACAGAATCTTGGTTGGCGGGTGGCGCGCGTTCGGACGAGTAGGCGCGGCGGGCCGGCGCGGCGGCGCTAATCTCGTGGTCGGAGCTCGACGTGCATTCTCGAGCATGGGCGATGGGCGGCGCCGCGGGCACGTCTGCCGGGAGCGAGCGGGTCGTAGGTCCCGGTCGTCCTTGCGCTCGGTCAGGTTAGGGGCGGTGCAGGACGCAGAGCCCCCCCCCTCTGCCGGCACATGGGCTCGAGTATGATGCAGGTGCATGATGGTGTAGTTTTGCAGTCGGTGAAGGCGGTGCTGCGGATGGACCGGATGCGCAGGCAGCCGGGCCTGCGCGTCGTGCCACGCCCGCAGCTGGTTGCTGAGCCGCAGTGTCTCTTGGTAGGATGGTCGCCGCACGGCGAGCGCGTGCAGCATGATGCATCGCAGGATGACGGACAGCTTCGACTTGGGCAATGTAGGCGAGGACGGGCGGCAGCACCGCCGTGTCCTCGTCAAAAGTCCTCGTCGAGCAGGTTGACGGGGTGCTCCGTGTCGATTAGGCTCTCGTGGATAATGGGCGGCAGCCCCGCGTGCAGCGCGACTGAGCAGCTCAGCGGACTGACTGGATCATGAGCCAGGTGCGGCGGCGCATCTCGCCCGCAAAACGCGCTCACGGGCACGGGCAGCCGGCTCGGGTCGCGGTGGTAACCCTTTGCAGCCGGACCATGCGCCGCGAGGCGAGCCCGTACAGCGCCCACAGCACGCGGTCCCCGTCCTGCCGCTGCATGTTGCGCGCGTGCGCATGCTGCAGCATCGCCTCGACCGACGCCTGCACGCCCGGGGGACTCGTTGGCGAGCTTGGCCTTGGCCAGGAGCGCGCCGGCGCCGAGAATCGAGAACAGCAGGCTGATCCAGAGGAGGTCCGTCGACGCGGGATCCGCCCAAAAGGCCTCGTACTGCCGCCGGGAACTGGTGTGCGTGGATAAAGGGGCACGGCGTGGAACTTGGCGCTGAAGTAGCAGAGAATGACGCGGTCGGTCAAGGGCTTCGATGGCAGACTGTACTTGATCTCTTCAATGCCGATTGACCGCGAGTGGCCGAGGAGCTGGTCAAACTCTTTGACGGAAGCAAACTCCGGATTCGACTCGGCATCAGAGTCAGCCTGGAGCATGTGCTGAATATCTTGGATGCTGCTGACGACAGCCGACCAAGCCGTAGCGACGTGGTACGGCTGCGCCCTCTGTTCCGGATGCGACTGGCCTGCTCGTACTTTTGCAAGCACCCAGTGATATTTCGTGATGGAGAGCAGAGCCGAAGAGCCGAAGAATGCCGTACTTGCTGTATTACGGGCCGGCGCGGGGCAGCTCGGCGAGTGCGACGAGAGCCCGCGCAAGTTGCTCCGAGGTCGCGAACAGCAACTAGCAAGGTCTCGTTTTTTCTATTGCATTGGCCTTTGTAGACTCTAGAAATTTGATCTTCTGTTGTATCCACCCGATGAAGGAGAAAGAACCGTCAGCTTACCTGTTGCGATTAGCGAGCAGAGCTGGACCACTGGCTGCCTCTTAGCTACTATCAGCTAGTGACAAGTGAGGCTGAAAGATACATCACCAGTAACTGCTTCCTCGAAACCTGATCATCTGCTGCCGTGTTGCGTCGTAAGCAAGAGCTTGCATATTTCTGTCTTGCTGAAACAGCTCCGGCGGGAATGTACACCCCAGTCTGAACACCACCAGCCTGAAAGCTCCTTAATTGACCAGTCACACTCGACAGCTCTGCTGCATGTAGCCACTGTCATCAAGTGTCCGGCCTGCGTGGATATTGCCTTTAGGGTCCATAACGGCCCATCCTCATAACTTGTAATGAAACATCCTATATTAGATGTTAGTGAGATTAGAGCCAATTCCCATCGCTGTGGCCTTTACTAATTTACAAATACGCGACTAGTATACAAACTTTTGCCCTAGAATTATGGCGCGTACTCTGCCTCCATGCTCTTGCGGTTCTCATCGACAATCAACTGCATCATCCTGAGCGCCTTGTCTTGGTCACGCAGCTTGCGAAAGGCGTCGTATGTGTACTTGTCGGGCTTCAAACCGGCTGCTTCCATTTCTTGCAGCAACGTGACTGTCTCGTCTGTATTCTGCGCCAGTGCTTTGTGCCGGATCAGCGTGTTCCACGTCACCAAGTTGGGTTCAATGTCGAGCTCCCGCATCACTTGCAATAGCTGCTCGGCGAGAGCGTCCTCCCTTTGATAAAGCAACCCTCGCAGAAGAATCGTCATCGTAAGCACGGTCGGCGCTGGATGAACCGCCTTTTCCAGTGCCGTTTCGTCCGCGGGCTTGCCATGGTCTGAATGAATAAAATGACTCGTCGAATTGGGCGCTTGATTGGAGGCCTTGTCGTTATTGGCCGCCGAACTGGCACGTAGAGTAGCTTTGAGCATGTCTCCAAACACATGCAGCGCCTCTCTCCACAGTTCGGGGTGCTCCGTCATGACCAGGATGAATGTATCGTGAATCATGGCGCCCTGGCTCCGCAGCAGAAGTTTGGGATATTTCTCGTCTTCCTCAAGCCGCGACTTAAAGTACCGGTAAAAGGCCGCAATGTCCTGCGGGTGAGACAGCGACCGGATATAAGTTCGCAGCATTACTGCATCGGCCATGGTGTTGGGTTGCAGCTTGGTCTCTGCAGCGTCGCCGTCGGTTTCGAAAACCTTGTCCACCACGGGCAAGATAGTGTGTACAAAGTCCCACTGGCGATCCAGAGGGTCACGAAATTTATCATCGACTTCCTTGTCGATGCCTTCATCGCTCAGCAGCAACGGCAGCGAGTCTGGTAGCCACCACTGCAGAGACTTGAGCTCAAACCTTTTTGCATAGGTCTTCAGCATTGGTCGAAACATTGGCACCGCCCAAGGCGCCTCCATCTTCTTGCTGTGAGTTTCTGAAGTCGCAAAGTAGAAGACTGCATGCAACGCGTTGCTAAGCACACTCGCAAACGAAACTGGCGTGACCTTGGCGACTAGCAAAGCCTTGGTCACTGTCTCAACATTCAAGCTGGCTTTTGCTCCAGCAAACACAGTGGTCCACGCCCTTCCATCGAGTTGCACGCCGTGTTCGGCGAATAACAAAGCCACGTGAATTGCCTCTTCAGTCTGCCCTGCCTGACACAGTGTGGACAGGAAGGCTGTGAGAGTGATTGTATTTGGCGTGTAGCCGTGCGCCATGAACAGCTCAAGAGCATCTTTTACTGCAAAACTATCCACGGCCTGCGACCGACCATCGCTTATAGTCTTGTACTGCAGCAGCTTTGTGACCACACTGGCCGGTGCTGCATCATTCAGGGCCACGCCGCTCTCCACCAGAGCTTTGAGAATCTCATAAGCCGTATTCTTGTAGGCGACCTCGCCAGCGAGCTTGCTGGCAAACTGTAACTCAGTGTGCCGATGAAGCCGGAAGTTCTTCTTCTTCAATATGTCATATAAATCCCTGGCTTGGGCTGCCGGCAGTCGCGCCGCAAAGAGGCCGACAGTGTGTTGCCGGAATGGGACATGGCCCTGAGGAACATCTTCCAATATGTGGGCTAGTAGAGCCAAAACCTTGTCAGCCATCAAGGCTCTATCGTTTGCATCTTTGATGCTGTCGAGCTGCAATCTCTGCCCCATTACGTGGAGTACATCGTGTATGGCGTATCCGGGGGGCAACGGGTTCAAGGTCGCCTCCAGAACCATGGCCACCTTGCTTGGACAATTCGTTAGCGTCGCGAGCATGACCGCCGGCCACTCCTTTCGCCTCGTCTCGATAGCCATGGCTTCCCAGGCATCGCGCATGCTTGTTATATCATCATGTTCATATAACCACCTGCCCTGATCGTTGATATATTGCAGAGCTGACTTTCGACCCGAGTTCAGCTTCAGTATTGCGCTCTTCCACCGGTCAAATTGTCGTTGCGCAGAATTCAGCTCTGATTCCGAGCATAGGAACGGCAGATAGCCACGCTGCTTTTCTTTCTCGCTCACGTGTGCTCTTACGCGCTGCAGCAGCGCCCTGTCTCGCTTCAACCGGGTAGACGCGTAGGGAACATGAGATCTTTTGGGGGCCAGTGGTAATTTTCCCGCCGCAAATGTCTCGTTTGGCTGCACCGACGCTGAATGTTGAGGAGCGTCTGTGCTTCGTTCCGCTTCGTCAGCTGCATGCGCATTCTCAAACCTGTTCCTCATGTTCTCATGCATTGTTGTCGAGTATTGTCGTGAGAAAAGCGGTGTACAAGGAGATTTGGGAACAAGGCATACTCTGCACAGCGTATCTGCCGATAAGGGAGTGGCCATGGACTCGTGCGTCAACGTCTGCATCATGCGAGCCTGGCCAGTGTGGGCGCCTCGTGATGCTGAGCGTTGCGCCGCGTGCGCTCTCAGCCACAGCTCCCTCCTGACGCTATGCATTGTAATCGAAGCGCACGTTAAAGTCGTATGTTATACCATTATTCGTTCTCCTGCCGCGATGCACGATTCGAAAGTCATAACATTGTCGCTCCCGTCGTCGCGTGCTGAGGTTAGAGCGACAAGATTATAAGGTGGGCCGTGCGCCCTCGTCTTTTTTCCTGCGCTGGCTGTCGCACTTCAGCCTGGCATCGACATTCTTTCTGCCCCACCAATCTCCAAGCTTCTCGACGTAAAAAAGAAAAACATTGCAGCTACAGATTTTGGCAATCGAGCAACCCGGAGTCGGATCATACTGCACAATGTCGTCGCATACCGCGCTCAGCGCCGCGTCGGAGGATCGCAAGGCGCGTCTTGCCAAGCTCAAGAGTCTCAAGCGCAAGCAACCCACCGACGAGGTCGTCGCACCCGAAGCCAACGAGCGATTGCCAGCTACTTCCAGCCACAAAGAAATCGAAGATGCTGACGGCGAGGCCGCGCCTCCTGACGTGACACATTTGCACCTATCCGGAAGAAACTACGACCCGGAAACGCGCGGCCCAAAGCTCGGATTCGAGGCGCCGCCTACTCTGCCCGACGACAAGGCCACGCTCGAGCAGCAGGCCGCGGATCTCGAGGCCCAAGTGAAGCAGCAGGCAGCGACCGAAGCTGCCGAGCAAAAGGGCATAGACCTCTTTAAACTGCAGCCAAAGAAGCCCAATTGGGATCTGAAGCGTAACCTGGAGCAAAAGATGGACGTCCTAAACGTTCGAACAGACAACGCTATTGCGCGCCTGGTCAAGGATCGCATCACCGCTGCACAAAAAGCGGCTCAAAAATCTTCAGGCGGAGAGGATGTCGAGGCTGCCGGAATGGATGGCGCTACGCTTGTCGAGTCTCTCAGAGTACGAGAGCAGGAAGAGGAGGAGGAGGAAAGGCGAGAAAAGGAAGAAGACGAAGCGTTGACCGCATAGGAAGAGTTGTTGGATGTGGAAAACTGTTGCATTTGTCCTTGTACATATAAACACACGCGCCTACTGGTGTAAATATTGATACCCTTCATTGTTACGCATATGACTTTTATTGCCGCTGCATTGCTCGTGTCATAGCCAAACGTTGGCTAAAAGGGCTAAGACTACGCTCTCTTGTGTCGCTCTTAGGCGCGGTGTCTCGTCGATGGCGATTTATATTTCCATGATTCCCATGCTCGCCATTTCTGCCTCCTCTGTCACCACGTTCACGTGGTGACCGAGATCTGCGACGACGCTCCCCGTCTCTGCGCTTGTGATCTGAGCCTCTAGCAGAAGCTGGTCGCGTATCCTCGCGCCGTTCTCTGGTACGACGTGGCGACCGACTTCTCGAAGATTGCCTCCTATGTCGCGACCCTTCTACTTCCCCAGCCTCTCCCCCGCTTTCAGAGCCGTATCGGTCTCTTGGACGCCTGGGCGGCGATGCCGATGCCGAGCCAGCGCGTGAGTTGGTGGACACAGTTGAAACAGAGTCGACAGAGGGCGACCTAGGTCGTCGCGGGGCCTCATCCAACTCATCATCCCCATCCTCCAACGCGCGGCGCCTTTCTCTCTCAGATTCCTTCTTAGCTAGTTCCTCGTCTGCGGCGCCCTTCCTATAATTGTGTCAGTCGCGAATTGAGCGAGCGCCACCAGGCAAACATACTTTTTCTCCAAAGGATTTGGGGCATCATTTGTGAGTTTTGGAACGAGTTTGGGGTTGCGAAGTTGCTGTGTTCGCGATGGTCGAGAGACATATGGCCGCTCCTGAGCCGTCGCTTTGCATTCATATGAATAGTGCCGTTCTAGATAGTTAGCGGCAATGAAAAAAACAAGCTGAGTGGGCAAGACATATCTCTTTTTAAGCACTTCTGACATTGTACATTGGCCGGCGTTGACCGTGAAGGTCCGCTGCGATAGGAATGCATTTTCAAATTTTCGATCCTGCCGGGGCCGAAGTGAAGTCTGCTGCTTGTAACGGCAACTCGTTCTACCTGGGCCCATCACCAAAGGCTGGCAAGACCTCCAACCTGAGTGCACGTGACCGGGTATCCCAGCTTGGGCTTCTCAGCCAGCTGCTAGTTAGACGTAACGGACATGAATTAGACAATTTTCATTTTAAGAGAAACGAACAACTAGCTGGAAAGCTGATTGATTTCTTTCCGAAGTTCCGCCAACCAAATCATTTAGATAAATTTGCGGTATACATTTGTCTGCGCCTGCCGCCGTCCCGCCATGCCATGTACAACCTTATGTGCTGGCGACGGCATGTTTATGTAGACCTACCAAATAACTTGAGAGAGGATATGATGAAATTCAGGCGACACGGCAAAAACATGAAAATCATTTCCTTTTTGTCGATAAAAAATATTTCAGGCCTTGTCAGGCAATGCAGACAACCACAGGCTGTCTCGGCGACCCAGCCCAGTCACCTGACTAATGGGTATCCAACTAAACGCCACAGCCGTGGGAGGGCGGCCGCTCGAACAAGATCCCAGAACTTTTGACCTGCCGTGCCTGCGTCTAGGAATTAATATTTCTGTTTGGAGCGACAACCCGAACCTCGTCGCTTGCACTCTGCCAGATAACCAGAGCTTCGGTGCATACGACCCGGCTCTCGTTGTCATTCTTCTCGTAAGATTCCTCTCTCCTTGGGGAGTTTTTTTCTCCCCCCTCCCAAGCGCAACTGCCCCCCCTCCTTGACGTCTGCCATAATTTCTCCAGCCCCACGACATTTCTTTTTGAGAGTCGCAGAGCGTCAACGCCGACGCACCACGAGAGCTAACTCGCCTCTGCAGCACAACTTTAACTGCGAGACAGAACCTACTCAACCGCCGTTTTGGTCGATACGATACTTGCGAGCGTCTTCAAGATACCGGAAACCATGTGCTACTTTTCTCGATCATGAGACTTTCGTGGTGCCTTCTCTGCTAAACTTATTTCGACCGGCTCTGATTTTTTTTGAGTTTCTGTTGGCTCTGCCGTCATTCTCGTCTCTTTTACGCGCCTTGCACCGCATCCGTTCTTCTTGACAAGACGGCTTTCAAATTTGCAGTCTTCTGCTACTGCATCTACTTATACCCCCCCTACCAGCGCAAACGCCCGCTGCAGCAAACGTACGTCGCAAGGTCAACGTTGTTTCTTGTTGCTGTCGCACTGCTAACGATAGAGGCCGCAGAACTCGAATTCAAAACACGGTCCTCCCTTTTCTCTAGCAATGGATACTACACATAGACCTCTTGCGACCGACCCCGTCGTTGTCATTGGCGCATCGCACATACCAAAGTCAGTCGCCATGCCGATGAAGCAGCAACCCTCCGGCATCCGTGCGGCTGCTGCATCTCTAAGCAATCTCAGCTTGAATCCGCCTCTCTCGAATGCCACCGCCGCGGACAAGCTCCCAATTATTCAAAGAATCGACTCCAGCTCCGACTCAGGGACTAAGCCTCCCAGTCTCGACGGCAAAAGCATCACATCAGGAACCACTTTCGCGCTGGATGAAAAGGAGTCTCTTCGTCCAGATGACAGTGCAAGTGTGCAAGCGGCGGCTGAGGACGACGATGCCGCATCTCTTGTTGCTGGGTCGCGGTTGGGCTCAGAGGCGGCTGCTAGAGCGAGAGCCCGGCCTGTCATTGCTATGGGAAGCCATGTTGCTGGTCTTCTCACGCCACAAAGCACATCCTCTGAGCAACAAGTTGTAAATGGCGCTGCGCTACAGCTTGGTGGTGAGGTTGGATCGTCTGATGCGCTCAACGTCATCTACCGTCAAGCGCCCGATGATAAGCTCCTCGATGCGCTGGCTACGCCGCGCGATCGCTTCTTCTTATTGCGGCTCGAAACAGACGTGATAAATTTCGTCGAAAACTCCAAGTAAGATTCAGCATACCACCTCCACTCGTCGACGTTTCTTCTGACACCACGCGTAGAGAGCCTTATATGGACCTGCCGCCATCCAATTCCTTCTGCAGAATGTTGACCCATAAACTGGCTGACTACTACCACATGACGCATTCTTACGAACCGCATATCGGGTCTGTTCGGATATTTCGAACACCATTCTGTCGGGTTCCGGCGTCGCTGGCACAGATGGTTCCGGCGCCGCCCCAATCCTCCAGCAATACGCCACCTCCTGCAGTCTTGCCGCGAAAGATTATGCGACGCGGACAAGAAGGCGATAGTGCTGCGGCTAGCGCCAGCCCCTCTAAGCCTGCTTCTGAGACTGGTAGTGATGCAAAGCAGCCTGCCAACCAAAAGTGAGTTGCGCATTACTGTGAACGCAAACCGGAGCTAACACATTGTAGGCTTTCCCGGGAGCAGCGCGAGGAAGCGTACAAGGCCGCCAGAGAGCGAATCTTTGGAAGCTCCGAGGATAGCCCCGCAGGTCCGTTGTTGACACCCACCCATCATGATGCATTATACTCACCCCTTTAAAGCAGACAATGACGCAGAAGTTGGCATGTCCAGAACGAGCTCTGCCTCCGCTAATAGGTCAAACTTGGGCAAGCGTGGAAAGGTATCCAAGCAGCGCCGCGATTCGGATGGCTTCGACTCTCGACACCAGTACCAGCCTTACTGGGGACCTCAGCAACAAACATGGGTGCCGCAACCGCAGACGCAATATGGACCTCCCGGTGCGCAGTATTCTACCCCGGGACCGTCTAACTACCAGGTTCCGCCGAATTATACGCAACCAGGGCCAACCTATGGTCCGGTCCCTGTCATTCCACCCAATGCCGGATATCCTGCCTATCCCCCCGCACAGGTATGCTGCAGTCCTCAAGCCCCCAAGGCTAGTATCCAACTAACTTGATACAGTACGCCGCTGGCGGAAGCCCTGTAGTGTACGCACCGCAGCCGCAAATCGTGTCGAACACACCGTCTCATGGGTGGCAGCCTACTTACAACGCACCTGGGCCCTACCCGCCGCAGGGTCCTCCTCCACCTGGAGCACCACAGGGTCCTAACCAAAGCCCCGGCCCGCTGTACGGCCCTGGTGGCGTCCCCTATGCATTTGGGCAATTGCCCGCTAACGCCAACCCTCATGACCCTAAAAGCCAGCACCCCATCCCAGGCAGCTATAACCGAAACCATGGCTTCAACCCCAAGACGCAATCGTTTAGCCCTGGAGTGCCCATGGCTCCTGTTCACGCACCGCAGCCGCCATTTACTGCACCCGGATCGCACCATAGCAGCCCTCAAATCGGCACACCGCCTCATCTGGCTTACACGGGTTATCAGCCCCCAATGCCTCCCCCATACGGTGGTGCGTACGGCATGGCCAGACAAGGCTCCAACAACTCGATCCCATCCTACCACGGCCCTCCTCAGGGCACGCCTCCACATGTGGCTATGCAGCCTCCTCAGCATATGGCTCAGCAACCGCCAATGCCCGTGAATAGCAGACCGCCTCCCCATGGGCCGGCACTCAATGGTCAAATGTACAGCCACTTGCCCGCGTACGGAAATCCCGCTTCGTTGCCCCAGAAGCCAGCTACGGGAATGTGAGAGCAACACTTGCGACTGTCAATCTGTCGGATACAGACATGGAACGGAGAATTGGTGAATGGCGCAAATGGCATGGATTACAGCATATTTGGGCGTTATGATACGAAAACGAAAGATCAAAGGGAAAGGGCGGATTAGGATAACTTTTTGCATCTGGCCTGTTATATATCCATAAAAAGGGCAAAAGAGGAAACAACACATCATAGAACGCAACGACAAAGCACGTTTCAATGTTTACACTTGAATGGACAAAACCTACACCCACGCGAAATTACCGCAGTAGAAAGACTGTCTCCTGATGTTTTTAGAGATTGATTTTCTAAAAAGTATGTGTTTGCCAAGCAACTCATGACTTGTCCATGTTTTTCTTCTTTGCCTAGCCCACGAAACGCCACGATGAAATCTTTTATCTTTTTCTCTCGGAGCAGCAGCCCTCCCAGAGGCCCGCGGCCTTTGCTCTCATCTCCAACTTCCCGCAATCCCCTTGTCCCGCATACCAACTTCCCTGTAATTCAATATAAAAACAAAGTACACGCAGCTGCACACCGAAAATCAGCGGGAAGAAGGAGGGCGGGTTAAATTCCAGAGACATTTGCTGAACAGTTTTTGCGTGTCCAACATGCAGAAAGAACCCATAACACACCCAAAAAAAGCGTCATTTGAAATTCGTTCTTTTGATTCATTTCATCTTCTTGTTCATGCCGAGGTAGCCCGGGATAGGCTCCAACTCTAATCCGTAGGCTCACGGGGTTCTCTGGGTTCCCGGGGCTCTCTGGGTTCGCGCGGCTCGCGCTGCTGGCCGCCTCCGCGGGCACCGCCCCGACCACCACGCTTGCCGCCGCCGCCGCGCTGGTTGCCCTTTTCGCCATCGCCACCCTTGCCTTCGCCATCCTTATCTATGGCGACAAGGTTGGCGGTGGCGAGGCGCTGAGAGAGGTCGATCTGGGTGCGGATCGAGTTGGCGAGATAGCTGACCATGAGGACGTCCTGAATGTGGTTGTTGAAGTCGTGCTCAATCTGGGCGGCGTCAACCTTGGGAGCGAGCGACAGGGCGCTCAAGAGGTACTGGCCGAGAGCGTTGTTGGGCTCCTCATCTTCGTCGAGGACGCTATTCACCCACTCGCTCACGCGGTCCAGGAGACCGATGGTGTGCTCGATGGTGCGGCCAAGGCCCTCGATGTCGGAGGGCAGAGAGGCGGTGCGCGACTCGACGTCCTTGGCTGACGCGACGGCCTCGAGGGCGCTTTTCTCACCGTCGCCATAGATCATCTTGTGAGGGACCTGGATGAAGAGGCAGCTGTCGGCGGCGCGCTCGGCGTTGACGGCGACGGGGGCCGAGATGTAGCACCGCGTCTCAATGTCCTCGCCGGGTTCCGTCGAGATGGTCATGTGGACGGCAGGGTGCGGGAACGTGCCAGTGTCGGGGCTGCCGAAGAAGTTTTGGATGAGGGCGCTGAAGCTGTTGAGCTCGTGCGAGGTCGTGTACCAGCCGAGCAGCGATTCGCGGGGTGATGCCTTGAGTGTGAGGGCGAGCATGCTCTTTTGGTATTCGACGTCGACCTCGACTTGGTCCTCCTCCTCGGTGTGCGGGATGGCAAAGCACGAGCGGACCTCGACTTCGGTGCCATCTTCAGATCGGGTGCCTACCAGGGCACCAATTACGCGGGTGGGCTGAGCGCCGTCACGGACATCGCGACGAACGGCGTGGTCGAGGATCGAAAGGATGGCCTGTAATTCCGGTCCGTCAGCAAATCGCGGCCTGAAAAAAAAAGTCCGCCAATAGCTTCCCCTCAAAAAGCAGAGAGGCCAGCTCGCAACGTGCTGGAAAAATCGTGGTTACCCACCTCGGGCTGAATATTGACACTGAGGGGCGCAATGTTGGTCTGGATGCCGACGTTGGCGTGTGCCAACGGGCGCGCAAGATGTATAAAGCGCTCGGTAGCGGCAGCCATGTTGGGCAGATGCAAACTCTCGACCGGGGATCGTGGTGTTGTGCTTGTCGGGGCGGGTTGCGTCGTGGAGGGCGGAAAAAGGACGGGTGGTGGTGTGCCAGCAAGTTCTTCCCACAGCGAGGAGGGGCTGTTCCTTTTGCGTGTGCCAGCCAAATTTCAACCTCGATTTTGGGGCTCGTTTGGCAGGCTCCGCTGGGGTTGTGCGCGCTAAGATAACCCGTTGATAAGCTGATGTGGCGGTGCAAAATTTGAATGGCCCACCTGCTGTGGCTAGTGCTTCAAATATTCTTTTCATAGGTACTAGGGTCTCGATCTTTGCTCTGGAAGCGCTTTTCGGTACAACTCATAAAAACGTCTTTTCTAAAGATCATGGCTCGCGGGAGAGGCAACTTTAGAGGACGCGGAGGTAGCCGGGGCGGTGGCCGGGGAGGCGGCCGAGGGCGAGGGCGAGGTGGTCGAAAATCATACAGCCAATTTGGTCCTACCCGTCGTTTCGATAATGCCCGTCTTGATGAACAGTAAGTGAAGCCTCTCATTTTAATTACTTCCAGGATAAAACTCTGACACTTACAAGGGACTCTGACTCATCTGAAGGATCGGAAAATGAAAAAGAGGAAGTAGAAGAGGACGTGATGAGCGTAGAATCCGACGACGATGAGGAAGAGATTGAGCAAACCAGCCGTCCGTACATGGCTCTACTGCAAAGCTTCCAGGAGTCAAGCACGCACAAAGCTAAGCGTCGCAAACTGGATCACAACATGCAAGGAGAAGGGGACGACGATGCAGAGGAAGAGAGCGGCGACGAAGACGAGCGAATAGAAGCTCCAGATGCTGATCTAGTAGAGCAAGAAGAAGAGGAGGAGGAGGAAGATGAAGAAGAAGTTCTGCAAGCAGGCGATAATGACGAAGACTCAGAGGACGAAGGAGAGTCTTTGGATCCCTTTGATATTCACTTTGCGCATCTCGATGAAGCCAGCATAGCCAAAGCCGTCAATGCAGCCAAAAACGACGAGTGGACGACTGGGCGAAAATTGATGGGCCCCCTCAGGGCTACTGTGCAATCTGCCGGCTCTGATAGCACATTTTCTACCCAAGACTTGAAGAATATCAAGTTGAAAAAAAAGCTGCAAGAAACTTACAGCAAGACTGTTGCTGGGCTGAATGAAGCACAGAAACACATTGCTTCTTTCATGTTCAACTACCAAGATGTATTGTATTGCGATCGCAATATCGACAACGCCGAGATCCTGCGTCGACTGGCGTGCAGCCATGCGCTGAACCACATTTTCAAGTAAGTTCCGTCATGCGTTCCAGACATGTACAAAATTCGCTAACCTTTGCCTAGAACACGAGATGTGGTGATCAAAAACAACTACAAGCTCGCCAAAGATCCCGAAACAGAGCAGGAATTCAGAGATCAGGGCTTCACGCGCCCCAAAGTGCTCTTTCTTCTGCCGACGCGCAGCTCGTGCGCCAAGATGGTGCGCACAATACGAGAGCTGTGCCAGCCTGATCAGGAAGAGAACCGCAAGCGCTTCGACGAGTCGTACGTGACCAAGGACAACAACTTTGGCGCCGACAGACCTGCCGATTTCCGCGAGCTTTTCGAAGGCAACGACGACGACATGTTTCGGCTCGGCGTCAAGTTCACCCGCAAGACAGTCAAGTACTTTGCGCAATTTTACAGCTCCGATATTCTCTTTGCCAGCCCGCTCGGCCTGCGCATGGCGATTGGCTCCGATGAGGACAAGAAGAAGCCGGACTCGGACTTTCTGAGCTCCATTGAGGTCGTCGTCGTTGACCAGGCCGACGCGCTGCTGATGCAGAACTGGGAGCACGTCGAGTACATTTTTGAGCACCTCAACCTGCAACCCAAGGACGCGCACGGCTGCGACTTTGGCCGGCTGCGACCCTGGTATCTTGAGGACTGGGCGCGGTACTTTCGGCAGACGGTCCTACTCAGCGGCTTCCACACGCCCGAGCTTGCAGAGCTGCAGCGCGGGATGTGCCGCAACTGGGCCGGCAAGGCCCGCCTGCAGCCCGAGTACGCGGGCGTGCTGACGCAGCTGGGCGTCAAGGCGCGGCAGACGTTTTCGCGCTTCCAGTCGCACGCGCTTGACCAGGACCCGGACGCGCGGTTCGAGTACTTTGTGTCGGCCATTGTGCCCAACATTGTCAAGCGCGCCAAGGACGTTGCCGGTGGCGGCGGCGGCGGCACGCTGCTCTTTGTGCCCTCGTACCTCAACTTTGTGCGCGTGCGCAACTACTTTGCCACGTCGGTGACGGTCGGCGCCGTCTCGTTTGGCGCCATCTCCGAGTACACGGACGTGCCCGAGGCGTCGCGGGCGCGCTCGCACTTTGTGACGGGTCGCCACAAGGTCCTGCTGTACTCGGAGCGCGCGCATCACTTTCGCCGCTTGCAGATCAAGGGCGTCCAGCGCGTCATCTTTTACGGGCTGCCGGACAATCCCATCTTCTACAAGGAGATTGCGGGCGAGTACCTGAGCAAGAGCGAGCAGGACTTTACCATTGAGCCTGGCAAGGGTGCCGTGCGGGTGCTCTTTTCCAAGTATGACGCCATGAAGCTGGAGCGGGTGGTGGGATCAAAGAGAGTGAGCAAGATGTTGCAGGATCGGGGCGATACCTTTGATTTCATCTAGTACGGGGTTCATCTTGCAGATTGATAGACTTGAATTATGCATAGAAAAAAGCATGTAATATTTTCAATGTATTCTCGCCCTTTTTGCCTCTACTTTCAGACAATACATTGACTGGCGCGTCTAGCCGAACCGCTTTGGTGCACTGGTACATGTGACGGCACACATAGAAGTGGTGGCCTTTTTTATTGTACCAAAGGAAAAGTTTGGCAAGCCTAGTGAACACAGAAGTATGCCCATTAATAATATACAACAAAGTCCCTTTTTCTGGACCCAACAACCAGGCTCTATGGTACATTTGTCCATCGAAACCATGACGTCGCTGCGATGGCTTCCGGGTGTCACGTCTCGATGGCTCTCAGCTCGTCCTTTGAACCAGTTACTCGACATCGGTCATAGAAACATCGGCTTTTGGCACCCTCTTGCGAGTCGGGTCGCGGTTGCGTTTAATGTCCTTGACCATGTATCTCTTGACCATGGCCTCGAACTCGGCCTCGCCGCGGTGCTTTGTCACCTTTTCGATATTCTCGCGCGTCAAGTCTCTGTGCTCCATGCCAAGCATGCGGTCGCGGGCCACCGTCTTGGCCGTCATCATGAAGCGCGAGTCGCGTTCGCCGTCGACGAACTCAAGGATGGCGCTCTCGGCCTGGTCGTAGGTGTTCATGGGCTCGGTGCGGACGACGCGGGTGTAGCCGCCTTCGCGGTCCATGTATCGTTCTCTGAGGGGCCCAAAAAGCTTGGGTAGATGAATGTGAGGCAGCTACTCGAGAGATCTAGTCAGCTTTTTTTTTTTTGCTCTTTTGATAGTACTGAATCCCCTTAATGAAGAGGCGTGATGCGCTGCCGTACATAGAGGATGCCCTGCGCCGATCGTCTGCAGGGCTCGTTGTCGCGCTTGGCCAGAGTGATTAGCTTCTCGGCTAGCCGTTGGGCCTCTTTTGCTTTTGCGTATGTGGTTTGGATGTGTTCGTGCTGGACGAGGGACGTCACGAGGCCACGCAACAAGGCATTGCGCGCCGACGACTTGCGGCCGAGATGGCGGTACTTGGTGAGGCCACCGGCCATTGTGTGAGATTGATTTGCTGCGCGTCAATTGATGAAGAGTACTGTCGACGGGAGGGTA
The DNA here is from genome assembly GCA_038367545.1 of Beauveria asiatica. NCBI lineage: Eukaryota > Fungi > Ascomycota > Sordariomycetes > Hypocreales > Cordycipitaceae > Beauveria > Beauveria asiatica. The sequence goes on along the minus strand of JAAHCF010000246.1, from coordinate 14,107 downwards.
TCTTTGCCGTTGAATTGCGGTGACTGCTTTTTTCTCTTGTTCGTTTGCCTTGGTGTTTGGAGATGCCCCAAAAAATGCTTGGTGTGGAAACTTCGGGAGACGGCCAGCGTGCTGCCGAAAATTACCGCCTGGCGCTGCTCTGTTGCCAGCGCTGTTTGCCGCTAGCCCACCTTGCCAACTACGTCAACATCTTGCGCTCAAAACGCACGGCAGAAGAAAAGCTGCGAATTGGCATCGCAGCATGCGAAGCTGATACTGAATTGTGCCATTCACTCCCAATAGAAGCAGTCACAGAGCGCAGCGAAGCTCTACCCCGCCACAATGGGCTTCGTCTCCGGTTTTGTACGGGCGGCCTTTTCCAGCCGAGCTCACATGCAGAGCTGCCACCCAACCCAGTGTCCATGATGCTAATTGATCCCTTTCTCTCTCTTATAGACTGGCGGCGTCACGCTCACCCTCTCCGTCGCATACCTCTCCGCCCTCGCCCACCAGCGCAACCGCGAGCGCCAGGGACAGCTTCTCCGCGCCCAGGCCCTCGAGCTGCAGAGCATCATCGATCCGATCCCGTTGCCGCTCCCCCCGACTCGGTCCGAGGTAGCGGCTGAGCAGCGAGCCGCCAAGGTCGAGGTCCTCAAGGACAAGTGGAACGACGAGATTGGCCGCGCCGTTCGCTGGGTGCAGACCACCGACTGGGATGAGGTGCGCCACGGCGCCACATTGCAGGCCGGCGCACTCTGGGCCCGTGTGACCGGTCAGACCCCCGGGCAGTCGGTCGACGCGGCAAAGAGCGCAACCGAGGACAAGGCGCGCTCGATTGAGCAGTCGGCGCGCGGCGGCTTCCAAAAGGCAAAGGCCGAGGCCCGCAGCGTCGAGGAGGCTGCACAGAACAAGGCCCTCGAGGCTCGCCTCCAGGCCAAGAAGACGACCAAGGAGACCGCTAGCGCAATTGCTGAGAGCGTCAAGGAAGGGGCCCAGGAGGCGGGTGGTGTTTTGTCGTCACTGCTTGGACGCGGTACAGAAAAGGCGGCCGAGCTGGCCGGCAAGGCCAAGGAGGCTGTGGGTCTGGCGAGCGGCGCTGTGGCTGACATTGACGGCGTGACGCTGACCACAGGCACGAGTGCTGTCGAAAAGGCCCTGCATCAGCGATTTCAGAAGACGACGATCAAGGACACGAGAACAGTGGCCGAGGTGCTGCAGGAGAGATATACCCCGGTTGACAGACGTGATAACACGAACCTGCGGGGGTTGTAAGAACGAACGCACGCAAAATAGATTTACTTTGTTGGCTTTTTTTACTGTTAGTAGGCGTTGAGAAATACATGCTTAGAAGCTGTGCCAGAGTATCTTGGAGTGAATGCGTGCAATTGCTGCTATGATGTGCATCCTCTGCACATTTCTATCTATTCATGGTATTTGGTGTGGACTGCTCAAGTTCGCCGTTTCTATATATGCAAAGATCGTATCCGGCGCCAACCGGCTCATATCTCACAGTGACGTCCTTGCCAATCAGCTTGGCGATTTGCTTTCCCCTCGCCATGCTCGCACGCTCACTGACGCCCGCGAGCAAGGGGCGCAGCAGCGAAGCAGTCGCCAGGCTTCGCTGCTCGCGGACCTGGACGCGGTTGGCGACCAGCACCGCCACAAGATGGATGACGAGCTGGACGCCAACCGTGAGGCCCACGATGACGTGGACGTACCGCCACTTTGTGATTTCGAGCTGGATCGCGCGCTGCGGCTCCATGCCGGGGACGTCGACGTTTGTGCTGAACACGGCGCCGACGGCGAGGGCGTTGATGGCGCAGCGGCTGACGAGTCGGGCCATGAAGACGCCGCTGCCGCTGGCCGGCCAGCCAAAGTACGTCTGCAAGGGATAGCTCTGGAACTGGTAGTTTGTCGTCGTGTTGGTGAGGCCAATGTCGGAGTCGGAGGCGCCGTAGCCCTGCAGCGCAATGGCGGGCGGTATGTAGCGAGTAAAGTTGGTGCCCATGTAGTGCTGCGGGAGGAAGCCGTTGGTGACGTTGCCGACGGAGACCTGGCACGTGTAGAACCACGGGTCCGTGTCGGACGGCTCAAAGGCGTTGACCTGGCTCCAAGTATCGTTGGCCTCGGTGGCCGGGTCGTGCAGGTAGAGGATCTGCGAGCCGCCGTTGGCGACGGGCAGGTAGAATACGTCTTCGCCGTCTTTGAACCGGACCGTGATGTTGGACGACGTGCCATTGCCGCCGGCGACGACCTTGTAACTATCGCAGCTCGCCGTGACGGTGACGGAGCGGTTCGAGGCCACGATGCCGGCGTAGCTGGCATTGGCGACTGTGCTCTCCAAGAAGAAATACGTGTAGGAGTAGGCATTTCCGTTGTCGTCAGGCTTGGTGGCAGCACTGCTGCCGCTGCCGTTGTCATGGTCGGAGTCGAGTGGCAGCTCCTTTGAGTAAAAGACTTGAGGCTGATCTGGATTGTATAGCGCACCTGGTTGTGGCGCAAGGTCAAGGCCGCCTTCATCAAAGTTGGACCCAAACTGTCCATACAGGTTGGCCGAGTATCGTCGTGAGTTGACATCCTCGGTTTCGTGGCGCTTTTTAGACGCGGCCAAGACTTTAGAGCCTTGAATATCGTTCAAATCAGCTATGGAAACAAGACCTGGCTTGGTAATGGCAAAATGGTTGGCGGGGTTGATGTTGTAGGTGATGCCGAGAAGAGCCAAGGCTATTTGCGAGCCCTAAGTCGGGGGAGAGGAGAAGAAGAAGAAGAAGCAACGAGTTCAGCCAAAGCGTTGGAGGACGGGAAACAGACAAGGAATCGCTTACAATGTTCATGGTGACAAAGACGACTACGAAGATCTGAATCAGCGTGTGGCGCGTCGTCCAGCCGAGCTGCAGCATCGTGGTAAAGTGCTCGCTCGACATGATGAGGTCCGCCTCGCGGGCCTTGTAGCGGCGGAGGCTAAGCAGCCACCACTGGAGCTCGACGGCATTTGCCTTGAGCGAGCTGGCAATGTTGAGGCCGAGCGAGATGGTGAGCGCAATGACGAGCGTGTTGAACTCGAGCTTCTTGCGCTGCGGCAGCGCGTCGTGCGACGAGTACCCCAGCAGCACCCCGTAGATGGCCGCGCACAGCACCACGGTGATGAGCCAGCGCGCCAGACTCTTGGTGAGCAGCCGCCGCAGCTGCCGTCGGCGGTCAAAGTGCTCGTAGGCGTAGTGCGAGACGGCCGAGTCCAGGCTACTGCCCGTCGTCGGGCTCGGCTTGCGCTCTGTCGTGCATGACATTTGCTCCTTGGCTGCCGAGGGCGACGCCGCGTCAAAGGGCTCCTGATCAACTAGACGCATCTCGACAAATGTCGGCGAGGCTTCGCGTGATGGCAGCCGCCGCGGTCGTTGGGTGGTCGTGGGCAATGGAACCGCGATGCTAGGTGTGCCGTCTGTTGAGGGATCCTCACGCCTCATGAAGGAAGCTGCGCAAAGCTTTTCAGGATATGAGAAGCCTCATCATCACACCCCCATTTCCACTTGGATGGCAACTCGACTCCATACTTGGTAACAAGACCTGTGTCCCCCGTTCCAGGCCGATGGGATGGCGAGGCACCAGGGGGTTCTAGTTCCGAGATAGCTAGTGGCGCCGCTGTCTTTTACCCACAAGGGACCCGAAAATCTGTAAAGATGAAGGCCATAGCGAATGTTCTGCAGAATCTGCCTGGTGGAACTCACAAGGTTCAAAGCGGGCTGTGTATGGAAAAAGCTTGTTTCGTGGTCACCTGGTGTAAAGGCATGGTCTTGGCTCCGCGTTGTGTCAGCCAAGCCATTAGTTACCGACAACTGGTCAGCCTTGCGGAAAAGTACCGAATGTAGGTTGCAGGGTTTGCTTCGCTGAATGAAGACACAAGTTGTTGAATAAGGAGTACTTGTAACAACAGCTATAATAACAATAATAGTAACAATAATAGTAACAATTATAATGATAATAGCAAGAAGAATACAGTAGATACTTGCTGGTACTTGACGCAACGAAACAAGTCGGACTAGCTTGTTGTGCATGAGTCGTTCCAGTATGTATTTGGTCTGTCGATGGCTACGCGCATAAAACTTGGCAATTGGCATTTCGCTCTGCAGTTATTCGAAAGGAGCCATCCTTGAGGATTGGACAATATATCAGTTGGTGAGTAGGAACAAAATTCACCAACTAGCTTTAAACCCAATATCCTAATTATAGCACTGAAAAGTGATCAGCAGGGAATCGAAACGCTAACTAATCCGTAGTTGGTTGGTAGATTAGCGGTAGACTAATTGTCTCAACATGTTGACGTACTTGCCTGTCGTAATTCTCTTGCACCACTAGCTACAGTTAGGTTGTAATAATCACACCATGTTTTACTTGGTTCATGTGTGCTTTTTTATTAATAGATAAAAGAATAATAAACTGCGATCCCCTCTGGTTTCCGGTTGCCATAACTGCTCTGCGTGCTAACATAATTCTCTCACATCTTTCAACACAACCCCATTTTACCCTGTGCCAACCTCTATGCAAAATTCTGGAATATTGAGGTCGCTGTCAAAATAAAATAGGGAAGCAACAGAGTCCTGTGTGACACGCTCCGGCCCAATTCAATCGATCCGCAGGTAATATCTCTCGATTTATCATCGGTCAAGAATATACTCTGATTGGTTGTGTCGGCGGTACTCTGCCACCCGCCTTGCTGTCACAGCCGAGTCGACATCCAGCGCTGCGGCGAGCGCGACACGACTCGCGTTTATTATGAAGCGGACATGATAACACCAGATGCGGCTAGCAAACAAGCAGGCAGCTTGACCGGAGACATGGACCAGTACTAATCGCATTACTTCCCACAGCCTTGTTCGTCAGAGCCCGAAACTTGGGCGGGGTGCAAGAGGGAGGCGAGAGCGGGTTGTCGGCTAGTCGGCACAAATCACCCAACTAACAAAAACTATCTCTATCCTTGACGAATTTCCATGTACGGCTTGTTATTGCGGAATTGTATGCAGAAAAGGTCAGGGTCAGGATCAGGAAAAGTAAACCTTTGGCTTCTATCGATGGATGGATATCAAGTTCCTCCTCAGCCACAAGGCGGTGGACAGCGTCTTGACCGCTCTAGCAGGTGCTTTTTGTAGTTGTAAATCCTTTTGCAAAAGTCCTTGTAGGGCTGCAGTGCGGGGTCAGATCTATTCGTCAAAGTCGTCAGTCAATACCATGTACTTTGAGTAAAAAAGTAACATCGTACAATAGTTACTCTTTGTTTGTATAAGCCCAGATAAATCCCTCTTGCGCGCGGATAGCAAAAGACTCTAGAGTAGGCTGGGCAAATTTATTTCACAAGTTTTGCAGGTTGGGTATTCAGCTGGCCATGGAGCGAGCTTGGCTTCGACGACATTGCCGGGCAACTCGTGACCAGTCGTGTTGTAAGTATCATGACTGAATGTGCTGAGTGACAAGGAAATAATAGCCTGCATTAGGGCCATTGTTGGGTACTTGATTGGTAAGAGTAACCTCTAATAACTAGGACCCCTACTAACTGGAAGCACCCAGAACACACTTAGAATAATAAATTAATAAATGACCATATTCGAGGCTCTTGAGGCAGAGCCTTGATGCTTATTCAATTCAGCCATTAACAAAGTCAGAAACCAGCAGAATGCCCTCGGCTCTGAAATCTCTCAGTTGACGTATCACACATGTATAACAACAGTGTGACTGCAGCTATCACGGTGGAATATACTCCATATGTAATATTCATAGCGCCCGCAGCGTCGCACTTTACATCGTGGCTTCACACAGCGCCTATTTGGTATGCTAATTACCCTACGCAGACCAATTACTGTAGATATTTATATTAGACTAGTACAATATTGATTAGCAGACCTTTAAAATCCATCCACAAACTAAATATCAGGCTTTGTGATTTTATTGCCGACCACCCGTAGTGCACCCGCTCTGTCTGCTGTAACCCACTCGAGTTTCAGGCGGCCCTCGACGAATACCAGGCCTTATTAGTAAGGCTGAGAGGCGTTGTGACTGCTGGCCCGAAGCGGTTAATCTGTCCGGTGATGCAGGTACAGCAAACGCCGCCATTCTTTGTGCCCCTCGATGGCGGCCAACCATTGTCCGGGAACAAGCACGGTTGCCACCAGACTTGGATCCTTCAGGATCCGTGCCGTCAATGGCTTCTCCCATCATGTGCGCCGAAATTTGCAGGGAAAGCTCGAGTGAAAGAGAAAGTCATGGAGAGCCTGGCCTAACTAACACCCTGAGAGGTCTTGTCCCGTTTGCTCGCCCTCTAACTCTTTTTCTTCTTTCATTCACAACACCACTCTTTCTTTCTTCATGTTTCCCGATTTCTGACTGCTTATTCTTCACTCAATCATGTTGTCCAAGTCCTTCGTTGCCGCCTCGGTGGCTCTGGCCGCCGCCCTTACCGCCTCTGCGCAGACCTCTACTCTCTGCAACCCGCTAGAAAAGTGTACGTTCCAAACTCTCATGGCCCTGTTTATTCGAGTATATATTAGTACTTACATGTCCCGCCCTAACCTCTAGCCTGCCCCGCCGACCCTGCTGTTGGCAGCAAGGGCATCAGCTGCGACTTCACGCAGGGCGAATGCTCGGCCTTTGAGCCCGTGGCCGGCAAGGCAGTCACGTACGACTCTCATGGCGCCGTCTGCGCCATGGATGCCGGACGCCAGGCCCCGACCATCTGCTCCAAGGAGTACATCTTTTTTGGTCGCGTCGAGGTTGAGATGCAGGCCGCCCCCGGCCCCGGCGTCATCAGCACCGTCGTGCTCCTCTCCGACGACCTCGACGAGATCGACTGGGAGGCCATCGGCTCCGACAACCGCAGAATCCAATCCAACATCTTCTCCAAGGGCGATCAAAACTACCACAAGCTTGGCGGGTTCCACCCCGTCGACGACGTCTCTGGCAAGTTCCACAAGTACACCATCGACTGGACCCCCCGCCGTATTGAATGGTCCGTGGACGGCACCGTCCAGCGCACCCTCACCGCGGAAGAGGCCGGCGCTCGCTTCCCGACGTCTCCCACTCAGGTCAAGCTCGGGGCCTGGATCGCCGGCTACAAGGGCAACGACGAGGGCACTATTGCCTGGGCCGGCGGTCTCGCCGACTTCTCCAGCGGTCCCCTCAAGGCGTACTATAAGAATGTCAAGATTACCGACTACGCTGGTGGCAGCTCCGCCACCAGCAAGGATGTCAAGGAGTATTCGTACGGCGATCACTCTGGCAGTGCCAAGAGCATCCAGATCAAGCTCAAGGACGGGTCCAGCGAGACTATCGACGAGCAGTCTGGCAGCAGCGGCAGCAGCTCTGCCTTGAGCAGCTCCTCCAGCACCGAGTCCAGCAGAAAGTCCAGCACCTCCGAGTCCAGCAGAAAGTCCAGCACCTCCGAGGCCACCTCCGCTTCGGGCTCGACCACTGCCTCGTCTACAGCCTCGCCCATCTCCACCAGCTCGACTGCCGCTTCCAACACGACCATGAGCACCGCCAGCAAGACCTCCAGCCAGTCTTCCACCAGTACTCACTCGGGTACTCCTGCGGCCACCGTCCCCAGCTCCGGCGCTGCCTCTATCAAGGCTTGTGTCGTCCTGGGTCTTGCCGCCTTTGGTGCCATGCTCGCCTTGTAGCCGGAGCAACGGAATCTCTTCCTTGGAATCTCTGCATTATGACTCTGCGGGGTGGCTTTTTCGTTCATTGGTGGACGTTTAGATTACATGTACTATTAGAATACGAGTTACCCCAAATATACCTAGTTCATTTGCTGCGTTAGCCTAGATACTATATTCCTTTTTATACAGTAGATAAAACCGTACTCGAGATAGTCAATCATAAAGACTTATCGCTAATTTGCTTTATAAATGACCTTTCCCCATCAATTGTCCCTTTAGCAGGCGCAGTAGGCGTTACCAGCCTGGCCGTGGAAGGGAGGAGGCCTGATGCGACAGCAGCCGTCTTTGCAGGTGTGGCCGTTATGCCAGGTATAGTCAGCATGGCAGTAAAGAATCTCGGTGTTGGCACCGTCACAAATGGTCTTTTGCTCGGGGCCCTCGTAGGTGCAAGAGCTGCCGACCCGGTAGCTGGCCAGGACCGCGGGGAACGCGGCGGCGATGGCAGTGACAGTGAAACCGATACGCATGCTGAACTGATGGGCTGTGTTTTGGCAACGAATCTTGGGAAAAAAAAATAAGAATGCAATTGTTCGTGGAATCAACTCTTCAACTGGGGGGATTTGTCCTATATGTATCTCCAGATGGGAAAGGCCCCTAAATAGTCATCCAGAACGAGGTCGCGTCACTATGACTAACAGTTCTGAAGGTCGGCAGCATCATTTTCATGCATGTTTCGGTAGGAAGGTAACGTACGGAAGAAAAAGCGAGGCTGTCAGAAACGGTCCTGTTATAGCGAGCGCTGCATGACGCTCCTACTGCAGCAGAGCGCTGCATAACACTCAAAGCAGCATGCCAGGCTGCTCTTACTGCAACGCAGCGTTGTCCAAGGCTCCAAAATGTCTCCAATACCTAATATATATAATAGGATATTGAAGATGTAGGATGAAGAAGTCGCCGAAGTGGTTCTCCCCCAAGTTTCCGCATGGTGGACTGTTAGCAATACCGACCAATGCATAGAAGGCAACATCAAGAGCAGCGGCGGTGGTAGCCTTCATTGCGGATCCTCGATCGACTTGCTGCATTCGAACAAATATGCAGCCACGGTCACAATATCACATTTCTACTTCATGATACAGCCCACGGTTGCCAGCCTGGTCCGTATTGACTGACCCTTACGACACAATATTTTCCTGGGTCCATCATGTATGCCAAGTCCAATTGTGAAGGACCTGACTGTCAATAGTGCCCGAGGCACTTTTTTTGGTTTGTTCTGGGCCCGATGGGGGCCGGCAAGTCTCACTTTTCGCAATCCATCCTTGGGGAGCCCAACATGTCGGCCGGCTCTCCTCACGCCGACAGCGGAAGTATTGCATACTGCGGGGAAGACATGTGGCTTAAGAACGGCACACTTGAGGATAGAATCATTGATAGTGTGACTCGCTTCTATATAGAACGACCGTTAGCGCATGCATGCCACGCCAGAGTATCCATCGCCCGAGCGTATACTCGGAGCTCCCCAACGTAGTCCTTAACAACATTCTAAGCCCACTAGATGGCAAGACTGCGGTCACGATCCTAGCCTACCTACCCGGCGACGATGGCATTCTCCGCAAGAGCAAGACGGCGGTGTTGCTCGCCACGTATCTGAAAACGATCATTGGCGCGCCATCTCGCGACGGCGCTCGTTTCTGCGCGAAACGCCAGTTGAGCCGACAAAGGGCATGATTCGGCCCAAGATTTGGCCGCGCACCAGCAAGATACAGACCCGGCGGGTACTGCGCAATGAGGGCAAGGACAGACCTTTGTGCTGTGAGCACTTGCCTAACATCTGAGCGTTTGAATCTGACAAAGCAGATTCCTGAAGACTGAAAGGCATTTTCCCTGACAATTGAGCCCAGCAGAATGAACTACGCGGGCGCATCATCATCATAATCATCAGCCAAGAACAGCTCAAGCTCTCCGGCAGCATCCGTGCCCACCTGCCCCTTTGACCTCAACGACCTGAGCGCCGCTTCTGACTCCACACGGATCCCAACAGCATCACAACGACGACGCGCTGCAAAGCCCTTCTCCAACAGCTGTGCGTGTGGGAGCCCGTTCCCAGTGCTCACGGTGGCCTCGACGCGTCGCTGGCCGCTGCGGCCGCCGCCCGCCGCGTCATGGCCGAAGAGCTTGCGGGCTGCACCGTGCGGATGGTTGCGCACCGCGGCGCGGCTCTCGCAGACTCCAACCTGCGTGTCGATATGGCGTCGGGGCGCATCCGCGCAGTGACAAAGGACAGGATAAAAAAAGACGACGGCGAAGTTGACGACGACGAGGGAATGGCTGTGGGAGGTGGCTGGGAGAACGCGATGGAGTCGCTTGCGCAGCTGGCCAAGAAGTGAGACGGTAGAATGTTGGGGGGCGGGGGGGTTAGGATATACCCCAGAGAAGGATCACATTCTGAAATCGCTTTGCTGCAAGAAACTTGATCCTTTTGAGAGATGGAGAATGATTATGAATGATTTAGTGGTGTTTAGTCAATGTCTAACTCTCGTGTACTAAGAACTTACAAAGCATGGGCAATATTACAGGGCTCATAGACCAAAATAGGGCTCTGCCTTCCATCGATCTCAGCTACGTCGAATGCCAACATTCGAACATCTTCCGTAGTATAGTGGTCAGTATGCAAGCTTGTCACGCTTGAGACCCGGGTTCAATTCCCGGCGGGAGAGATCCGCCACCACTCTTAAGAGTGGTTTACTTTTTACTTTTTTTTTTTCATTTCGTATCTTCGTGCACAAGTTCGGATTCATCTCTTTCAAATCGCCCGAATGGCACACTTCAATCAGCGCCGCGCCTGCTCACGACACATCTCGCCACTGCATGCCAAGAGGATCGGGCGAGTACTTGCGAAAGCATCTCCGCGATGCCGTGAACAAGGTAGCACCATGCTGCAGCTGACAACGCCACAACAAGATCATGCAATGCGATGCTTCACATGTCGGCTGCTTTGCGCGGCGGTGCGTCACTCGAACCCTTCTTTTGGAGTATTTGCGCCGGAGCCCCAGGTACAAAGACCGGCGCATGGCTCACTGTTACTTTGTTGAACGACGCTCTACAAAGACACCTCAATAGAGCAAACATGGGTATTCAAACTTGTCCCAGTCGTCTTGGCAGCTGGCTTGCTCGCCCAATCCGACCACCTTCTTGCGGGCGCCTAATGAATGTGGACAGTCTGGTCAACGAAGTTATGCAAGCAAACAGTTTGTTTAATCCCAGCCTCCAACAATCTCAGAGCCCCGAGAGCTTTGGTAGAAATATGGCTGGGCCACTGAACTGCAAAAATAGTAACTACATGAGTATTAGAACCAGCGCGCCGCGACCAACACCCATCACATTGAACTTGTACGGGACTTGACCAGCCATCACTTCGAGATAGCCAAGCAAACAATCGACACCATGTCTGGCATGGAGTTTGCCCATCTAGAGACCATCTCCCTTTCAAAATTAGCAAGCCGCGACCCTGATACTATTGCCCTTTTATACGAAGCAGTCGTCAACGAGGGCGTCTTCTATCTAGAGCCCTATCATGGTTGGGAGGATCAACCAGCCCTTCAAGCTGCAGATGTAGCTTACTGTCTGTCGCTTGCAAGAGATCTCTTCTCTCTACCTACCTCTGACCTACTTTTACACGATTTTCATGCATTCGGCCAACACAGGTTGGACGGGTAAGTGTCGCGTCTCTATTATGTACTCGCCGTTGCACTTTTGCTTATCGCAAGGCGGGATAGGTACAAGCCTGTGGGTAGAAATGCAGGCAAAAACTCAGCAGATGGATTCGAAGCGTTTCTGGTGAGATTTCTGAGATCAAGCTGGGAAGAAGAGCTGAGCAACTGATCGACTGCGTATTGTAGCTGTCGCGTAATTCACTTTGCGAATCTCCGCAGACGATGCTGAAGCTCCAGTACCCAGAGCCCATCGAAACCCGCCGTTTGCGCGTGCAGTCGGTAATGGAAGCACTGCACCTAACAGGACAGATAATTCTCGGAGCAATCAGTGCGGCATTGAATCTGCCGCCAGAGTCGGACCTTTGCCTGCGACACCGCACAGGACACCAGTCAACAAGCACCTTTGGCATGCTGCGCTACCCCAAACTATCCGCCAATGATGCCGCAAACGCCGGCCGGATAGCGCATACAGACGAGGGCACCTTGACCATATTGTTCGCCTCGGACTACGGACTGCAGACCCAGAATGCCTCGACACGGCGCTGGGAGTTTGTGAAGCCCAGGACCGAGCACGCAGTCATCAATGTGGGCGATACACTACGATTCATGTCTGAAAAGCGTCTCAAGGCATGCCTACACAGGGTGGTCCCGCTGCCTGGAAAGACTATTTTGGAGCGGTATTCGTTGGCGTACTTTATGAGACCAGAGTATGATGCCCCCTTCGCAGACTCTGTCGGGCGCATGAGGGCAAGTATCGACTGGCACGTCCAGAAGTACTTTCGCTCCACAGGCACTGTGCATGGTGGTAAAAAATCCTCGAGTTCTGTGCCTAGAATGCCTGGATACTCGATGCAGTGCCTTTCAGCGAATACGACCTCTTGAACTGCACGGCCTAGACACAATTCTTGGTGGGAATGCCTGGCGACAGACACCACAGAGGGCGGTATATCTTGTAGGGAAAATAGGACTTCAACTAATTGACTGAGAATAGACGACTCATCGGAATTATATTTATTCAAGATTTCTTTTTCTTTTGCGCGCCAATGACTTCCCTTGAGCGCCCAGCCCACACAACAGTACAGACGGCAACGCCATCTTGCGCGCAGCTATACCGTTCTCCTGAGTTATGTCAACGCATTACCGTCAGTGCAGCCCGTCTCGGAAACCAAGACCACCGCTTGTATCATGTATTCACTTTATACATTATTAGTCGAACCTCGCCTCAAGCAGCTCCTTTTTATTCGCGTTGGCTCTTCTTTAACGGTTCCCAAACCATGGGCCATAGTCTTATACCCGGGCCACCCTTCATCGGCAATCCCGTGGCATCACATTTGCCTTTGCCGAGTACGACAGTCCCGACCTCTTTAAACCCCAGTTTCGCATAGACACATTTGCTACCCTCAGTACTAGCCTCTAGCCAGGCTGGCCTTTGCTCCTTCTGAGCAATGGCCAGGACTTGCTTGATGATTTTGCTGGCCAGCCCCCGTCCTCTCCCTTCAGGCACCGTGGCGACGATAAAGATGTAGTAAAAGGGACGCTTGCCGAGGACACGAGTTTTGTGTGGCCCAATCTCGCGCGGAAACTCGTATAATGTTTTGACTGTGCCAGAAATGCCGAGATTAGCAAAGAAGCCGAGCCCGCCAGAAGATATCAGCGTCATGGGGTTGGCGACGTCTTTGCCGGGCGGCACCATCACAGTCGCGCTTTTCCAATCCGCTGCTTCGTAAATGGTGCCCTTATTTGCGACGGCGGCCGTAATCATGAATTCGAAAACGGTGTGCAGCAATGGTAATCTTTGGTCTTTTGAGGAATTGTTGGTCATGTACACGAGGACGGGATCATCGATAAACTGCGGGGCGATTGTTGCCACTGCTTTTGAGATTCGGGCTGACAATATCAAATCAGTATTCAGCCATGATGGTCTTGTCGAGGACGATGCGCACCGGCACTGCCTTCTGTGACTTGTATAGACGCCATTGTATACATGGACGTGCCAACTAGAGGCGTTGAATGCAAAAGAACATGTTGGGATGGGCTTTCTCAGAGCCACCGAATACATTTTATACTTTTCACCATTGCCCATTTCTGGCATTGGCATGAATTTTGACCCGCCCCAGCCTCAGCGTCACTCGCTCGGGTGCTCGGGTGCTCGGATGCTAGAGAGCCGCGGCGACTCTGGAGAACACCCTATTGCTGAGAGCATCTGGCTGCGCCAGGCTCCAGCTTGGCGACCGTTGAACGGCGTACACGGCGGGTCAGCAATGCATGTCGGTTTGGCCAGCTACCAGTAGTTCATCGAGGGCTGTCTCAGGCTCCCCGCCAGCTGGATCATGTACCCTGCATGACCCCTGCAATTTTTTTTTTTTTTTACTCCAAAACTTTTGCCAGCACGGGAACGGGACAGGCTGTCACCTTTTACCGTTCTCTTGCGTTTAGATGGACGCGGGAGTTGGTGGTCTCAAAGATCAAATCTCGAAACTTAATCGGCCCCGAGGCCCCCGACGGCAGATTGGCCGTGTTCCCCACTGTCCAAGTTATTAGGTTAGGCGAACAGGCCAGGGACCATGGACGCGCAATCCTAGGCAGGGCTCGGCGCGGGCTGACGCCGATACGGAGGCTGTTTGATGCCGGCTCGGGGCAATTTTTGGTGGAGCGCCGACCTTGGACCGATTAACACCTTTTTCTTTCTTTCTTTCTTTTTTTTTTTTTTTTTTTTTTTTTTTTTTTTTTTCTTTTTTTTTTTTTTTTTTTTTTTTTTTTTTTTTTTTTTTT
>JAAHCF010000245.1:0-48354 GCA_038367545.1 Beauveria asiatica | reverse complement strand
TAATTTTAAAACTTAAAAATATATTTATATAAAATAATATATATATTTATATAATTTATTTAATATAAAATTAATAATATAAGTTTATATAAAAAAATAATATTAAAGAAATAATTTAATTAATATATTTTTTTAATTTTAATTTTATTAAAAATATTTAAATATTATTAAAAAATATATAATAATATTTAAAATTTTAAAAGTTATTAATAAATAAATATTTATTTAATTTATTAAAAAAATATTATTATATAATATTAAAAGAATTTTAAATATATAATACACTACTAGCGCGTATAGCTATAGGTTAATTTAGTGCCCTAATTACTACTAGTTACCTAGTATACTAATCTTTTACTAGTTTTAGTATACCTAGTACTAGGGGCCAGGTGTTACAATTATGCCAGGTAACCCGTAGGTGGCCCTGTCAGCTGTGCGGGAGGTCTTAGGTTCGACTCCTGGCGCTGGCTCCGCTGCTTACAGTACGAGGGGAGGCCTATCCCTTTGACTGTGGAGGAGGAGCAAGCAGGTAACTTGCAGGGATTCCGTCCAACCAGGTACCTAAAAAAACGCGATACTTTCTGCGGCACAGAAATTGGCCTGTATTAGAGGTACTGTGGCGCAGGCGAATACCAGGCTTAACTTCCTTCGCAGGCAAATTAATATATGCTGTCTGGTACTTCCTGGTCATTTATCCCTATAGGTCTCGTGACCTGCTTGCTCCTCCTCCACAGTCAAAGGGATACTAGCTAGGCTAGATCCTACGTACTGGGGGTTGGGCTTGATTGACTTCCTCGGGCGCGTGTGGCGTCGTTTTGTGTGTACCAAGGCTATGTGCCTGCCTTAGGCTTCGATAAGTGTACAGAGGACTCCTGCTGCCTGCCCTTGTGGTGTCTCGGGCCGAGCCACGGTGGGAGAGGAGGATAGTTATAACACGCTGCTAGCGCGTATAGCTATAGGTCAATTTAGTGCCCTAATTGCCACGGGTTACCTAGCATACTAATCTTTTACTAGTTTTAGTATAGCTAGTACTAGGGGCTAGGTGTTATAAAATAAGACCTTTTTTATTAATTAATTATAATAATAATATATTAATTAAAAGTTATTATTTATATTAAAAACTAATATATAAAATACTAATTATATTAATTAATATATAATTTAATATTATATTATTATATAATATAAATAATAATTAAGTAAAGAATTACTACTATAATATAAGTTTAAAGTATTTAGGTAATAGTACTAATACTTAGTTTAAATTAATTATAAGCGGAATTACCTACGACTTACTATAGCTTATCTATACTCTATCTAGAGTTTATCTAACCCTAAGTAAAGTAAAAAGTATAAAGGCAGTAAGTAGCTCTAGTATATATATTATATATATAATAATACTCTCTATTACTAAGTATACTAAGTATATACTAGGTATATACCTAGTATATATTTAGTAGTTCTCTAGTAATATATTAGTTTTTATTTATAAGTTTATTATAAATTTATTATTATTTTATAAGTCTAATTAATTTAAATAAATTAATAAAGAATATTAAATTTTTATAAGTATTTTATAATATTTATATTATAAGTTTATTATTAATTTATATATAATATTATTATTATTATTTTTAAGAAAAAAAAACTTAAAATTATAAATAAATAGTAAATATATTTAAATATAATATAAATTTACTATTTACTTATTATAAAATAAACTAATATTATATTATTATTATTTAAACTATTTAATTATTAATATTAATATTTATTAATACTTAAATATTATTAATAAGTTATAATATTATTATAAAAATTATTATAAACTAATTAAAAGTTAAATTAATATAATAAGTATTACTAATATTTAATAAATAAATATAATTATATTATATTTATTATAAAAAATATTAAGTTTTTTATATATATTTTTAAAAATATATATTAAGAAAAAGTATATAAGTTTTTTATAATATATTTATTTAATTTCTTATTACTAATTAATATTTAAAATATAAACTTTTTTATTAAAACTAAATAATTCTAAGAGATTATAATAATAATATTATAACTTTATATAATATAAAATATAAAGTTATTATTAAAACTAAGTAATTAATTTATTATAAAGATATTATAAGTATATAAATCTTTATTAAAAAATAATAATATAATTTTATATTATTTACTTTTATATTTTAATTATAAGTTTCTTTATAAGTTAATTATTAATCTCTTATTAGCTTATTACTAAGTTATTATTAATATAATTAATTTTAAAAAGAGTTTAAATCTTTTTAATTTTTAATTAAAATAAGTATAGTTTTATTATTTTTTTATTATCTTTTTATATTAATTATTTTAAATAAAAATTTAAGAGTTTTAGTATTATAAACTTATTATAAATTTAAAGTATTTTAATAATATCTTCTTATAATTTTAAATATAATAAAATTATTTTTTATATTTTTTTTAACTTCTTTATATCTATTTTATACTTTTATTATTTCCCTTAACTTTAATATAAACTTATTAACCTTCTTTTAGATTTATTATAATTATATTTAATATACTTTTAGTAATATTAAGTTATTAAAGTTATTATATTTTATTTATAAGTTATAATTATTATTATATTTAGTTTATTTAATTATAAATAATCTTTTTTATATTTATACCTTATAACTCTCTTAATTAAGACTTAATTATTTTTTTTAAAAAAAACTTATATATTTATTTTTATATTTTTAAGCTCAGTTTCTCGCCCACCACACGTCAGTCCACCCGACAACAGCATCAGAATTATCCTGCAAGTCTTCTGCTAGCCTGAAGATTACTGGCATCCAATACATTCAAGATGGAGCAAGCCATAGAGGAGCACTTCTACAATCACGGCAAAGTACGTATTCTTCGAATAAGCGAACGCGTCCAAGAAAGCTAGCTTCGATCGCGGAAACTAAGTATGCGCTATAGACATCCACTCCAGGCTGTCACTGGTGTCAAATACGCGCGTTTGGACTCACGGTAGTCAACAAGGTAGACAGCGCTTTTCTGCCCAAAAACTTCGAATTCATCAACAGCATGGTTCTTGGTAAAGGAGTAGAGCCCGCAGAGGATAGTTTCCGCAGTGGCTGCTCCTGCGCACACGACGGCGACTGCCAGTACACAGGCTGCCTCTGCCTGGCCGATCTGGAAGACGACGACGACATGGACATGAATGACGGCGTTAAAAAAGCATACGCATACCATACACACGGCGCAAAGGCAGGATTACTACGTTCTAGACTGCAAAAATCGACTATGCCCCTGTACGAATGCCACAAAGGCTGTGCTTGCTCCAGCGAATGCCCGAACAGGGTTGTCGAGCGAGGTCGCACCGTGTCACTACAAATCTTCAGAACACAAAATCGCGGATGGGGTATGCACAATCATGTGATGTTGTAGTAGCTGCTGACGAGTTTCTCAGGAGTACGCTCACAAGCACCCATCAAACAAGGCCAGTTCGTGGACCGATATCTCGGCGAAATTATTACTGCAGAGGAGGCCGACCGCCGCCGCGCAAACTCGGCAGTGTCTCAACAAAAAGATGTTTACCTCTTTGCTCTCGACAAGTTCACCGACAAAGACTCGCTAGATCCACGCTTAAACGGCCCCCCATTGGAGGTCGACGGCGAGTTCATGTCAGGGCCGACCCGTTTTATCAATCACTCTTGTGATCCCAACCTCCGCATCTTTGCCCGTGTCGGTGACCACGCAGACAAACATATTCACGACCTTGCACTGTTTGCTATCAAAGACATTTCACGCGGAGAGGAGCTGACCTTTGATTACGTGGATGGCGTCGTTGAGGAGCAGGATGAGCTGGACGGCAACGTGGAGGGTATGACGAAATGCCTTTGTGGGAGTGCGAACTGTAGAAAGTTTCTTTGGTGAGGCCAACTAAGGATTAATTGTTGAAGGGGTGGTATGCGCAAAAAATACAACCATGCTGTTGGGGGCATGGTGCTTTGATAAAACTCTGTGCCAGCAGGCTGGGTCATGACGTACAAAAAAACCATATCTCGCGAGGCAGGGAAAACCAAGGCTACACGTATCAAGTACGAAAGATTTGAGAACGAGCGGATTTTGACGGCCTCGACAGAAGCGACAAGAAGATGCACAGTCAGAAGTGTTGAGGATTTGGTTCCGCAATAGCAGCCGCTGGGCAACCGTACTCGAAGATTACGAGTTCACCAGAGACTTGGTGTTCGTTCCCGAGTCTACAAAAAATATGTGGCCGCTTCTGTAGACTCGATCATGAGTTGTTTCGCGGCTTCTGCTGCAGAAGTTTATCGCGCCGTCCAGTCATTCTTTGGTTCGCCTGTGGTCAGAGCGGCATTCGGCGACTTCAAGGCACAATGCGAGAGTCCGGAAGGTAACATTTCTTGAGAGTGAAGTCATACATGCACTGGCGTCTCTGGCTTAGTCTTATGATCGAAAACATCTGGAGTGTACGACACCGTGTGTGTCGTGGCACGAAGCAAAGGGCGCTGTTGGCGATGACAGACTGCGGGAACTGGCGCTGGAGTATCTTGTGCGCATCGAGGTATGGAGACTGGAGAGACTCGCAAATGGCAGGCCGTGGACCTTTGGAACGTGCCACTCCAGATATCAGTTTCTTGCGTCCACTCTCATGTAGCTTTGGTACATGAAGAAGGCTGCTTTCACTTCCGCGAGGTACGAAACAGTGGCCGTGATTGGGACATTGTCTGGAATAGCTGGACTGATGTTTGTATCAGATCAGATCTGTAGTGTCTGCAGCCAGAGCAGAGATGGCACGGGCAAGTGGCCTGCAATTGCTATCCCATATAGTCATATGGATGAAGTTGTTTGCATTGGGGTAGGGTGGCGTCCAAGGGGCTGGTTGGAAAGGTTCTGAGCTTGCAGCTCTTTCATATCAGCAAGGATAGGTCCTTCTCTCGCAAATATGATGTATTGAGTGAAAGACTAGTGATGACATTTGTAACTTTTTTGACGCTATTTCTTCTTCAACGCGTTTTTAGCAATTGAATGTGTTTTTGTGTCATTGAGTGGAGAGGGGCATTGTACCACAATGTACGGAAAGAGATGATGCATGCCGACGATGGATATGTAGGGCACTTGTCCCTTGCTCGTTACCGCTGCGCACCCGTGAGGTTCCGCTGCGCCCTCCTTACATCAGGCCCAACCGAGGTGCTCAACCCAGAGTCACCCCACAATGCTACAAAGTGCTGGCGATTTGCTTTCACATGGACTGGGGCTCCGCACGCTAGTCGGGCACGCGCTGGGGTGTAGCCCGACTTATATGCTCATCATTACATAGTCGTATGAGAGGCGGCACACAGCCCGTCCACCTGTGTAGGTACTTTCAGTCTTTCATAGAAGAGGGGCAGCGTATGGGGTAGCAGTAGTTGTTTTAGACAGCTGGCGGGGTCCGGGGTTTAACTTACCATTCCTCCCATGCAAATTCCGTCCATCTCTTGCCCTCCTTTCTTCACACCTCAAAACCCCCGAAACTAGGTACCTTCTGTTCTGGCCATCAACGTATCCTTGCGACACTTGCGCAGCTCGAAAGTGCAGGCCGTCTCGTGTCACCCTACCCCGGATTTTGTGAGCCGAGACAACGACCCATACTTGCAACAAAAGATCCGAGGTGTCTACGGAGTACCTCGTCTAGCATTTCGTCACAGCCACCTGGAACAGCTGCTTTCCGAGTCAGGTAGCCAGTTGTCCCTGCTCCAGCGAGATTGCTCGTCTCTCGCCCTCCCCAACGATTCTTCCATCAATACGCGAGCGCTAGACAGCCTCGCGCCATCTATCCCAAGCCACCAATGCCCGTCGCTCCTCGTACGTTTTCCACGTCCGCCAGGGTTCACCCCAACATCTTGCCACATCTGCGCACCACACCCCGGCGCTATCCGATGAGATGGTACGTATTCGATTAAAACATACTGTGACCGGCTGGTTGCTGGAGTTGGAAGCCATCTGCACACCAGCACATGCGTGCAGGCATGCGCGTGACCTGGCCTCAGCCAAACCGCCAGAAATCTCACAGCTCACATCTTGCGCCGTGTAGGGCCCCCACCGTCGTCGGTCTCGCCATCGTAGGCTACGGCGCGAAAGTATACATTGACAGAATTCGGGGAAAGCGCGAGCGTATGCTCGAAGCCCGATACCAGGAAGACCGTGAGAGACAACAACGCAACGATATGCTCCTGGATGTGTACGGCGATCGCGAAAGCCTCGAGGGCTTGGAAAAGGCCATTCAATTCTACGAGAACGGAAAAAAGTAGCCTCTGGTTACGATCGCGTGTCGCATTTGAGTTGGAAGCCGCCGTAGTCTTTATTTTATGGTGTCACGGCGTTTTAATGGTCCGTTCGAGTCGAGATAATTGGAACATGCATACTGCTGGGCGTTTCACTTGCTTTTATTTGGGAGCACTACGCGTGACAAAACTCTTCCTATATATTTGTTATCTTCTCACCCATGAGTATCATAAAGCTATCGAAGAACCCCCCTTGTTCTAGTAATCCTGGGTATCGACGTAAGTTAGCCCGTGAGCGTAGCATGTCTCAAAGCTAATGCAGATCTCGTAGTCAAGTAACGGCATCCCCATACACGAAACGCTCCCATAGCAAGCACATGACAGCTACCTTTTCATTCAATTGCATTTCACTCCCCCGAGGTTGGCATCTTCAGCTCCTTTCGCTTCAATTTAGTCCGTTGTTCTGCTAGAAGCGCCAGCTTTGAGGCAAAATAGCATGAGACTCGTAGCACGAAGGCTGGCCGCTTCTGCATTTCTTTTTCTGTCGCTCCCCATGACCGATGATACAACCCCTCGCAGAAATATTCAATCATCAGGTTGCCAAGCCTCTGTTGCTCGACATGATTCAGCTCGAGAGCCTCGAAGGCATCGGCAAAGTCCTTTGTGCACCATAGTTGCTGCGCCTTATCGAGTGATGAACGATACAGTGCTCTGTGACGGTCGCCGATCAACGCATGAATACAACGTATTATATAAGCGGCTATAGTTGGGCAAATGAAGCGGTCGCACAACTTGTACACTTCGACATAATCTCTCATCGGCGTTCTTTGGGACTGTGCTTCTGGATTTACTGCAGGAGCCGGCGTCGTATGAGGTATTATAGAGGAGTAGCTGTATGCCACTCCGAGGAATAAAGCAAAATACTTTGGGTCGATGTTATCGAACGCGATTTCGCCTCCGGATTCGTCATAGCACGTCTTTCCCGCTGCTCGAAAGTAATCCGAGTGCTGACTGAGGACTGCCTTGTGGACACTGAATTCTTCGTCTTTGACTTTAATCAAAACCGTTTCGTCACCAGTTCTGCCCGTGGTTAGGGTGTAAACGGCAAGTGTAAGCTCGGAAAAAGCGTTGGCAAACGTACTGTAGTGGCCAAGCGGTGCGAAAGTCGGATAGTAGCACTGATGCCGCCTTATCAGTCTGATGCGAGGTTTTTGTCTTTTTCTTCGGCGGAGGCATTGTGTTTGGTAAGATGCAGAAGTGAAGAGCTGCACCACCGGTGATATAGCCATGGAGCTGATGTTGCAGCTGGCAGCTGGCAGCTGCCTTTGTTTGTCTGTCCTGTTGATGCCAGGCACGCAGCTGCCTTTGACAAAAGGCTGCATCTGAATATGAACTGACAATTTAGCTTCTAAGAAAAGAGTTCTTTCCCCCAAGCGACCTGATCGCCGCCAGGCTGCATTTTTGCGGCTTCACAGCCCCAAAAGCCTACTAGGCAGAGCTTGATATGAAGTTTGACGTACACGAATCATCCTTCAGCCCATTTTATTGGCAGGAACTCTGAATTCGTATTTGTATGTTACAGAGCTCTCGCAAACACACTACCGTGGCTTGATCTTTCGAATGACTACGTTTGTTCTGTCCAATTCCCAACCAACACCGTCTTTTCGTTTCAGCTCGTCCCACTCTGAATTTGTTGCCGTTTCCAAGTACTTCAAGTCGACGCCCAGGTATGCGCGTCCAAAGCATTTGAGTGTGTGTAGGCGCAGCTCTGGTTCTGCCCACTCCATGATCCTTGCTCGATGGCCATCCACTGCTCTGCGCACCCGATGGAATAGGATAAAGTTGTCATGTGCCAAAGCAGAAAGCGCATCATTCACTTTTTTATCACGGAGGGCGTATCTTTGTCGTAGCGAATAAGCCTCTGAGAGCTCCCTCCGGCGGCATGCCGTGTCCAAAATTAGGTATGCTACAACTTCTTGAAGCTCAATCATCGTGAGATTCTGCTGGGGGTGAATTTTCCGAAGCAAGTGAAGTATGGCGGCATGATATGATTCCGGCTGTTTGACGAGAACTGCGAGGCGGATACAGAACAAGTAGGCCTGAATGGCAAAGTCATCGGTGCGCTTGGAAGCCACTATACCTTCACGTAGTTTTCGAAGGGCTGACATGATTATTGACAGAGTTTTCGTGTTGGACGGTTCTCGTAGCGACTCGGCACTGGCGGTGTCAGGAATTAACAGGCTGCACTTGTCGTCTGTTTTTCTGTTGCTGGATTCCAGGCCGAGGGACGAAAACCGCCGGAGAAGCTCATCACGCTCTCCTGCGTCAGAGCAGAAGCTCAAGTACCGCTCGGCAATGAGATGATAGTAGTTTTCTTGCGCTTTGGCGCTCTTCAACCTATCAATATGCGCGTTAGAATGACCGCGTGGCGGTGCAGCTGTTGTAGCTACCTCGTTTCGCTCTTGGATGGCAGGCCCATCTCCTCTAAAGGGTCTATCTGCGCGGGCTTAAGACGACCCCGTTGTTTTGATGGCTCGTTGAGCTCTCTGCTTCTCCAAGATGCCATTTTTCAGAGCCTTGGGAATGCTGGCAGCCGGTTGATGCGGGTGGCTCTTAATGTCAATACGTAGTCAGACGCATGGTGGAGTGCGAGGGGCTCGCCGTTGTTTCCGAACTAGCCTTCGTTAGCAGTTACCTATAAACTACCTAAAAGGTTGTTTTTACATAGCTAAAATATACTGCTAAATTTCTTCTATATTCTTGCTGTCTAGTGAGCATATTTACCTTAGAGATATTTTTTTTTCAGTAGAAAAAAATATATTATAAGCTCTAATAAGACGTCAACTAGACGGCAAAAACACATATGTAAACTAACACGGTATTTTCGCCCTGTCTAAAAACACCCCCCCTCTCCCGCGTAGGTAGTTATGTCAAGTAGGCCATAGGTAGCTTGCAGCAACAGCAGAATTCAGATGACGACCAATATGTAAAGAGCTCCCAACGGTGAACGGAATAAGACAAGATTCATAATAGAATGTAACCATGCAAGAACGCTGGAGCTATGCTATGTTTACATTACTTTGCATGGCGCTGGCTGTTTTGTTGTATCAAGGTCAAATGGCAGCCACTCTTGCTATCAATGAAAGCGACATATCCCGCTTCAAGTTGCCACAGTATTTCGATCTTGCTAGGCATACTCTTGAATATAATAAGATCTTGACCGTGCACTTGTTTCTGATTCCGAGTGCTCGGCCCGACCAAGGCAGGGTGCACCCCCAAGTGGGGTGACAACCGGCCTTGGTGGGATGTTGCTTATCAGCTCCGAGCATGGAGGGGCATCATCACAGCGCTACAGCAAGCTACTGGAGTCCAGTCGCAGCCCAACGCTCAACACTTCAGACAAGCAACGTCAGTCTATCATACCATGGTACGGACTCGCATCAGATGGTATCCGATCGTTTCGGGCCGTTTTCTGACGCTACAGTGCTAAAATTAAATGCAGGGCCAAGCGAAGAATTGGAACCTTGCTAAGTGCGGAATCGTCATTGGCTGTGTAGTTGAATGATTCAGATTGTGCCTGGCCGCCGTTGTGCCGTAGAGTGTTCACAGCCGGCTACCAGGTACATCAGACTCGCATGCCCCATTTACTACATGCTCAGCTGTGAGTCCTCGCAGACAGGAATCTGTTTGTAACGATGATTTCAGGCACTTGTGGGCAATGGCGTCGTTACATTGACACGATCGGGCATTATTAACCAGCTAAAGTTTTTGGCCATGTTCCGCATGTTTCCGTAGAGGGCATGTCGAACCAGTTAATTATCTTTGGCCGCAGCAACGAACCCCGCAGCGCATTCTTCATTCTCTTCCTTTCACCTTCACAAGAGTATTTCCTCTAATACAACTCTCTCGTCTTCCTAAACTGTCGTAAGTATTCGCCTTCCTGAACTTTGAACCCCCCCCTCTCGGATTGGCCTGCGGTCATGAGCTACTACCTTGCCTACCTACCTACCTACCTACCTACCTCCCAAGCTGCCATGCCATTGACCTTGTGAGCCCCCAGGGTGTCAAATGCACCCACACCACGAGCAACCGTCGACCTCAACAGCAAGCATATGCGCCTAGAATACCGTTTTCCAGCCGGTTCGATCATTACAAAATGTACAGTCATGAAGTAATTGTGGGCATTGCAGTTGAAAAAGCCTCACACCTCCTGGTGGTCATGTCGGGATCCCCCGCCAACCTGCCCACTACAACTCGGAGCATGTTGATATCGATAAGCCCGCTATAAAAACCCCGCGCCGTGGGTGCCGCGAGTCAATCTAACTGGCTGCTTTGCTTTCTTATCGCAATTGAATCCTTGAAAAAGCACCTTGGTGTCTGACTCGGTGTTTGCTCTAGTTGTTTAAAATCAGCTCGTCTGCCTCGAAAACAATCTACCACGACCGCTACAACCGCAAACATGGGTGCTACTGAAGTTTTGTCCCGCAAGTCCGGCGTCATTGTCGGCGATGACGTCCTCCGTCTCTTCGAGTACGCCCGTGAGAAGCAGTTTGCCATTCCTGCCATTGTGAGTTTCGGACGCCCATCTCTGACCTTTCCCGACTAACCTCTCAGAACGTCACCTCTTCCTCGACCGTCGTCGCTTCTCTCGAGGCTGCCCGCGATGCCAAGTCCCCCATTATCCTTCAGATGTCCCAGGGTGGAGCTGCCTTTTTTGCTGGCAAGGTATTCACCGTTACTGAACCGTTCCTGAGACTGCTACTAACTGGATGATTTCAGGGCGTTTCCAATGATGGCCAGTCTGCATCCATTGCCGGTTCCATTGCCGGTGCTCACTACATCCGCTCTATTGCGCCCGCCTACGGCATTCCCGTTGTCCTCCACACTGATCACTGCGCCAAGAAGCTTCTTCCCTGGCTCGACGGTATGCTCGATGCTGACGAGGCGCATTTCAAGGCCACCGGCGAGCCCCTCTTTAGCTCTCACATGATTGATCTGTCCGAAGAGCCCGTCGACTGGAACGTTGAGACCACCGCTCGTTACCTCAAGCGTGCTGCTCCCATGAAACAGTGGCTCGAGATGGAGATTGGCATCACTGGTGGTGAAGAGGACGGTGTCAACAACGAGGACGTCGACAACAACTCTCTCTACACCCAGCCTGAGGATATCCTCCACATTTACAACACACTCTCTCCCATCTCTCCCTATTTCTCCATCGCTGCCGGTTTTGGCAATGTCCACGGTGTCTACAAGCCTGGCAACGTCAAGCTGCACCCTGAGCTCCTCGGCAAGCACCAGGCTCACGTCAAGACTGCTATCGACTCTAAAATTGACAAGCCCGTCTTTTTCGTCTTTCACGGTGGTTCCGGCTCTGGAAAGCAGGAGTACCTTGACGCCATTAGCCATGGCGTCGTCAAGGTCAACATGGATACCGATATGCAGTTCGCCTACATGGCTGGCATTCGCGACTACATGCTTGGGAAGAAGGACTACCTCCTCACTGCTGTTGGCAACCCCGATGGCGACGACAAGCCCAACAAGAAGTACTTTGATGTAAGTCCTTCCGGCCCTCTAAATCGTGCATCAACTAACTCGCGCAGCCTCGTGTCTGGGTCCGTGAAGGTGAAAAGACCATGTCCAAGCGTGTTGCTGCCGCCCTCAAGGACTTCAACACCGCCAACCAGCTGTAATGCCCGTTATACGACGCGACACGTAATAAAAATAAAAGCCTAGAGTTGACGGCATAGTTGGGGAGTCTCGGAGATTGCATTTGGGGGTTGGCACCTAGTTAGTACACCTAGTACTCGATACTGCTCGTAAAAAATTTACGGCAATAATTCTGATGCACCTCGAAGTGATTATCTATGCCAAAGTAACACCTGCCTCTAATGAAATATGGACGACGATACAATCTAGCTTGGTTCGTACCACCATCGCGTACTCACGTCATAATTGATCATTAGGGCTTGATGGACTCTGGACGACTATTGACCCAACACTTCCTTTTCCAGCGTCCTGATTTGCTCCTCGGTGAGCTTTGCGGCATCCGCAGCCTCGGCCTTTTTAGCGTCGAATCTCCAGAGGCCGCCAGTCTTGTCGCGTTCGCCGTCAACGGCCACGCCACCAGCAGCACCGAGCTGTTCCAGGACGGGATCGGTGGTGCCAACAGCCACAGCGGTGAAGTAGCGACGCTTCCACGCAGTTTCCTCGGCCGTTTCTTTGTGCCGCAGGGCGCGCTGCGCATTCTCAATTTTGCCCTTTTCAACTGAGACAGCATCCATGTCGCCGCTCTGGATGCCCGCGGCAACCTTCGCCCAGGCACGGCGCGACTCAAGGGGATGCTGCTTCTCGACGGGCGCCAACTGGAGCTCCGTCTGCGGGGCCTTGGTAGCGTCGTACTCGTCGACTAGAGTAGACTTTGAGTTTTTTTTGGCTGCGCCAGAGTAGAACTCGAGCTTCTCATTCCATTGTCCCGTCACGTTGTACAGCACATCCTTTTCCTTGCCGGTGGGGGTGATGGTGCCAATGACGGTGTTTTTCTTTCCAGAAAGCCATCCCTTGCCGCTGTAGTCAATCTTGGCACTGAATCCGCTAGAGCTGGTTATATAACTGGTGCCGTCAAGCTCGACAAATGGGGCGCCAAAGATGAGGCCCTCAATGTGAAGAGACGGCAGCGTAATCAGGTAGTGCTCAGGCTCCTTCTTGGCCCCAATGGGGATAGTCAAGACGGCGTGCCCAATCTGTTTGACAATGATGGTGCTGTGAAAAGTTGCTTTCTGTGCATTGTAGCCCTCGAGCTGAACACCAGTCTTGTCGTTGCGGATGCAGTAGGCGGTAGCAGGCGGGTGGTGGCTGACTTGTTCGGACACGAGAGTCGTCTTGCCAGCTTCGTCATTCCACGATCCTAAGAAAAGCTCGCCCAGGAAAGGGTTCAGGGGCTTCTTTTCATTGCCAAACTGCTCGCTGCGACTGGCATACTGATGCTTGAGTGTGGAGAAGAACCACTTGAGCACCAGCATGGAGCGCTTCGCAGGATCAATTTCCGAGGCGGCGGCGACGAGGAGATTCGGGTGCGTAGACCAGTACGAGGAGAATTCAGTTAATGATTGCGAGGAGAGGATAAAGGGCGGGGCCGTCAAGGACGAGAGATCGCCGTTGAAGGAGGCAATGGACTGGCAGATGGTGAGCGACTATTGACTGCAGGTGCATAGGTATTTCCACCTGTCGTACCTTAAGGAAAGCAGACCAGCTGCCGCTACCGGCCTGGGCCTGAGCTGTGGTGGAGGACATGCTAGTGCAGGGTGTAGCAATGCCGGGTTAAAGGTGATCGCGAAGCGACAATAGACGTTCTTAGGAGATATTTATTTCTGGGAGCGCTGCAGGGATAGAAGGCGGAGCTATCAATTCCCTGATGATGCACGGGGCGGTGCAACAAGGTTCAAGTTGGACAAAGTTATTGGGCTAGACCGCATGTTGCCCACGCGACTCTCCCCACTTTCATTCTTGCCATTCGCAACGCATGGCGATCATCATCGGTGACGCAAGCGAAGATACGCTACGCGGCTACCGACATCGCTGCTATTGTGATTTATTACAGAGAAGCGGCGGCTTCATCAGCGGGGTGCAAAGCACCAGCTCGGTGTTTTGCCGAGCTACGTCGAGCTTGTGCCTGACCGCGTGAGCGGGTTGGCCGATGTGCGTCCTCTATTAATTACCAGACTAACATATGCTTGATGGTGTAAGCAGTTTCTATTTGCGATCTTCGCTAGGGACCCTGGCGAGATCCTAGACGCATACAATGTAGTTCTTGTGATGAGTACAGCCCGAGATGATGTCAGTGGGGCCGGCGTTTCACAGCTCACCAGCTACTAAGCACCAATCTGCCTCCTCTACATCCTCTATATCGTATCACAGCTATCAAATTGCCACGACTGTCCACTACTACCCGCACCTGCAACCGACTTTCACCACAAACATAACTCTGGCTGGTATTTTCTGGAATAGGGCGGCTTCGGAGCCACCCAACATTGCCGCGCAGCAGCCTGCAACCATGGCGCGACCACCCCCCATGGCACAGCAGCTGTCACCGCAGTTCTGCTTCACGACAAGTGCATTACGAGGTGCGTCACCAGCTCACGGGCTCACGGTCTTACTACCCCGGTTTAACAAATGCAGAATTTTTTCGGTTCTCACGATCGACTGTCGACGACCCAATCAGCCAAAATATGAACGCTCTGGTGACGCCCGCTCGCGCAGGGTTTGATCCCCAGTCTACAGCGGAAAGAACATCAAAATTGCTGAGGAGAGATGTCAATACCGAGAGATGCACAGGATTTCTCGAAAACTTTTTATTTCCCATGTGGGACTCTCGAGCCCAAGTTTTTGAGTACTGCGCTGCCGTCGCCTCAAGTCCCGATCCCGATGATCCTGAAGCCGCCCTGCGAGAGCTTCAAAAGAAAAGAGATAGCGAACGAGTAGTGGACGAGCGTTTAGATCCATACTCGGGTCGTTTCTATACCCGTGAGAGCCGTACTGAGGTTCTAGCATCGACTCTTCGCCAAGAACGTGTCATCGAGGATATAGTTCGCCACCGCACCTGGGAGGTGATCCAGGACCGCTGCGAGGCACCGCCCAAAAGCTGGCAAGACGCTGTTGAGTCATGGAAAAAAAAGTAGAACTACTAAAAATGAGAGGAAACAAATCTTAAGTAGGATATATGTACATTATTTGTTTCGATCTGGATAGAAATTCGTCTACCTCTGTCACGACCAGATCGTAACATGGTTAGCAGCAACAACTCATAGCGGGTTATAAAGCAAGAAAATGTCGATCAAAAAAAGATTGTCACTCAAAGTGATGCGAGAATCGGCAACAAATTTGATGAATATTAGTTCCAAGCCGTGATAGCCGCACGCCCCACCATCACAAGGCCTTCTCCGAAGATCCTCCGGGGACCAAAGCTATCCCACACCACACACAGTTGCGCTATTGATCTGTCCTTACCTCGACATTGGATTCTCGACAGTTGCGCAATCACTCGTGTGGTGCAATTGTGCTCTCAAATTTAGTTCAAGGCCATTTGCCTTGTTTGTGCGTCACCCGTCTGTCCTGCAGAATACATTGCGCACATCAGCTTTTGCAACTGAAACGACGACTTCGATAGTCGTGGATACACGAACGCTGCGCCCCATTTGTTCAGAATAAATCAGGTACAATGCCGCAACAGCTCGCGGCAAAGGAGGCTGCTCAATTTCGGCAAGTCCTTCGCAGTTATGAGGAGAAGCAGTACAAGCGTGGTCTCAAGACGGCAGATCTCATTTTAAAAAAGGTCCCCAAGCATGGAGAAACCATGGCCATGAAGGCCCTGATCCTCAATGGTCAAGGGAAAATGGAGGAAGCATTCGCTCTCGGAAAAGAGGCCCTCACTGCCGACATGAAATCCCACATTTGCTGGCACGTGTATGGCATACTGTATCGGGCAAAAAAGAATTTCGAAGAGGCGGCCAAAGCCTACAAGTTTGCGCTCAAGTTGGAACCGACGTCGGCACAAATACAGCGCGATCTGGCTGCCCTACAGGTCCAGATGAGAGACTATCAGGGCTTCATCCAGACCCGAAACTCCATGCTACAGGCTCGCCCGCAAATTCGACAGAGTTGGATAGCCCTCGCCCTCGCCCACCATCTGGCTGGCAACCTGAGCGAGGCAGAGAACGTTATCACCACCTTCGAGGATACACTCAAGTCGAAACCTTCTCGCTATGATATGGAGCACTCCGAAACCGTCATGTACAAGAATTCCATAATTGCGGAGCAAGGCGACTACAAGCGTGCCCTTCAGCATCTCGAGACTGATGCCAAGCAAAACCTCGACCGACTCGCCTTTCTTGAGAATCGCGCCGAATATCTTCTGAAGCTCGAACGCAAAGAGGAAGCTGCCAAGGCCTACCGGACTTTGATTGACCGCAACTGCGAGTACGCGACATACTATACGCAGCTTATTAAAGCGCTGGGCATCGAAGAAAACGATTGGAAAGCCAAGAAAGCGATATACGACGAATATGCCATCAAATACCCCCGCTCGGACGCTGGTCGTCGAATTCCCCTCGACTTTCTCAGCGGCGACGAGTTCCGTCGGGCCGCACGCGACTATCTTTGTCTGATGCTGAACAAAGGTGTCCCCTCCACTTTTGCCAACCTTAAGCACCTCTACTCAGACAATACAAAAAAAAAGACCCTTCTGGAGCTTACTGAAGAGTACCTCCATTCTCAGAAATCCGACTCAGACAGCAAGGACAAGGGCGAGGCTGCGGCTCTTTTCTACCTGGCTCAGCACCACAACTACCACATGAGCCGCGATCTGGTCAAGGCCATGGAATACATCGAAAAGGCGATTTCGAAGGACAACAAGAGCGTTGACTTCCACATGACGAAGGCAAGGATCCTGAAGCACGGTGGCAATCTGCAACAGGCTTCGGAGATGATGGACTATGCTAGATCCTTAGACTTGAAGGATCGATATATTAACAGTAAGGCCGCCAAGTACCAACTCCGCAACAATCAAAATGAAAAGGCTCTCAAGACTGTCGGACTTTTCACTCGCGCAGACACTGCCGGTGGGCCCCTCGCCGATTTGTTGGACATGCAATGTATTTGGTTCCTCACAGAAGACGGTCGAGCCTACGCCAGACAGGGCAACATTGGATTGGCGCTCAAGCGTTTTCACCAGATCGCGACCATTTTCGACGTGTGGCAGGAGGATCAGTTTGACTTTCACGCCTTCTCTCTGCGTAAGGGTCAGATCCGTGCATACATTGACATGGTGCGTTGGGAGGATCACGTTTTCGATCATCCTTTCTACACCCGTGCTGCCCTGGATGCCATCAATATCTACCTGAACATGGCTGGTAATGCTGTTGCTGCCGCTAACGGTAAAGATAATGGAAACGGCGTGGCCGATTCCGAGGAACTGCTGGCTCAGAAGAAGGCCCTCAAGAAGGTCAAGAAGGAACAGCAGCGTCAAGAGCGCGAGGCAGCTGAGAAACAGGCCAAGCAAGACCCCAATAAGGCCGTTGGTCCTGACGGTGAACCTAAGAAAAAGGACGAGGACCCTTTGGGCCTGACGCTGGCAGCTACCGCTGATCCCCTTGGTGCGGCCATGAAACTACTTTCTCCAATGCTGGAGGCGAGCCCCAAGAGCATGCAAGTACAGCTGGCTGGTTTCGAAATCTTTATGCGCAGAGGTACGTTGATCCCAAACCTTCATAGGCTGTTATTAACATGTGCAGAAAAATATGTATTAGCCCTCCGCTGTTTGAATGCCGCCATTGCACTCGACAGCCGTCACCCCAAGTTGCACGCTCAAATCGTCGCTTTCGCCCAAATGCTCAAGACGGCTTCTGGTGTGCCGCCCAGGGTTGTCGCCGTTCTCAGGGCCGAATTCAAGGCGGTAGACGTCGCCACAGATCTAGCCAAGCATAATGCCGACTACCAGGCCAAGCACAAGCACAGCATCCGCCACGTTTTGTCATTTGTGGCCGCACAGCGCGCCCTGGACGGCAACAAGGGCGCCAGTGACAAGCAGCTTACCGCCTCTCTGAACTTGCCCGGCACCACATTCACCGACGCGATCGAGGTGCTGGGCTGTTTGAGGGACTGGAAGAGCAGCGAAGCGGACGCTTTCCAAAAGGCGGCCCGCGCCAAGTTCCCCGAGGCCACCAGGCTCGCCTGAAGTAAGCTATACACGACGGGCAAGCACAAGCTCCGTCGATGTACAATGATGTAGGTTATTCGGGCGGCTAGGCAGCTGTGCGCTTCAAACAGCAGCGTGGTGTAGGGGCGAATCAACAGATGAGAATTTAACTCGAACGATGGCAGGCCAGACTGCTCGTGTACTTTTCACGAATGTGTCGACGTAGTTTGAAAACTATCATGCATGGGAAATTACTTATGGAGTATATGCATACTGGGTAAGGGTACCAAAAATAAATTGCATTTGTTTCGCCAGGTATAACTTGCACCGCGGGATCCATCAAGAACGGTTGGGTTCGTATTCTTGTTCTAGCTTGCGGTTGAATAGTCTGCCGCCCAATCCGGACGTAGTGGAATTCAGCGTCGACACGACCATACGAGCACTGTGGATTGCTGTCAGCTGTGCAGCGAACTGCAAGGTGCCTACCTACCAGGTAGCTTGGCAGCTTGGCAAATACTAGCTCTGTTTAAGCTATGTGAAACCGGGTGGAAGATACTCCTTGTAATCTGTGTTCTTATATCTGAAGTCAATAGAAGAGAGGATACGGATAATAGCCGCGGATTTACCATCCGCTTGGTCTAGCGCTTCCAAAGTAGCCCGCCGTCCCACCCGGGGCCCGGCACGCCGAAAGCCAGGAAGCTTCGAAACGGAGCCCTGGTCAAAGTCCGCCGCCTCTCACTTCCATTATTCGTTCATCCGCTTCTTCGGCCTCGTTGCCAACCTACGCTCGTTACTTACGCTGCTGGTCTCGTTGGTGTCTATCCTTAGTTCTCTTTTTTTTCTTTATGTCAAGCAACGTTACTTCCATCGTTTGTGCGCGCCACGCTGACCCGTCTGACACTACCACCCGCCAGCTTCAACTTGGAAGCTTACCTCGGTCATTGTCTATTGGCGCATTCTTTTTCGCCCGGCCTCAGAGGTAGAACTTCCATTACCTCACTGAGAGGGCACGTCTGTGCTACTTCCTTCTTCCCGCTCGCGTCGCGACCATGCCCACCAACGGTGCCGTCCAAGCTACCCCGCTAACGCTGCACCTGGCTGGCGGCAGGACGCTGACAATCGAAGAGTCTGACCTTGTGCTTCAAGGTAATGCGCATGGAGCTGACTTTGGGTTGTTTATTGATTATGTATCTAGATCCTCACTCTCCCGACGACAAGAACGCACAAAAGGGTGAGTAAAAACGGAGCCTGGTAGTGTAGAAGCTAATGTCTTGTCAAGATCGCAACGGACGCCAGACGTTACCACTTTACAATCTCTTGTGGGCCGAAGTCGCGGACACCAACTTGACAATAGAATTTGCCCTGCTATCCGAAAAGTCCAGATTACCGGTGGAAATATGGACGCTACCGATCAACGCCACCGATGAACGATCTGAACCTTCGCCCAAAGCATTTGCAATCGAGCTCCGGTCCCGCGCCTATGGCGAGGCGCAACAGAAAAGGCGCGCCTATGTCCTCGTCAATCCCAATGCCGGCCCTGGAAACGGAGTCAAAAAGTGGCAGAATGACGTCAAGCCGCTGTTTGATGCAGCCAGGATGGAAATGGACGTTGTTTTTCTACAAAGTGGCGGCGAGGCCCTAGAGCTGGTGAGACAGATGGAAATTGGCAAGTACGACATCGTCATTCCTTGTTCCGGCGACGGCACAGCTCACGAGGTCTTTAACGGGCTGGCGCAACGACCCGACGCCAAGCTGGCCCTGTCCAAGATTGCCGTCGGACATATTCCCTGTGGCTCGGGCAACGCCATGTCCTGTAACTTGTTTGGATCGCACAAGCCTCTTTATGCAGCTCTTGCTCTCGTCAAGGGTGTTGTCACGCCGCTCGACCTAGTTTCTATTACCCAGGGCGACACACGCATCATTTCGTTTCTCTCACAGTCGCTTGGTATCATTGCCGAAGGCGACCTCGCCACGGAACACCTCAGGTGGATGGGCAGCGCGCGCTTCGACTACGGTGTCATTTCGCGCGTTTTTCGCAAAAAGGTCTATCCATGCGACATTGCTATGCAGCTGGAGGTGGAGAAGGCCTATGTCAAGGAGCACTATAAACGGCATGCGAGTGTACAGAACCTTAGAAAGGCCGCCGAGCAAGCCAACTTGGATGAGGGTGAAGGTCTACCCAAGCTCAAGTACGGGACGATAAAGGACGACTTGCCTGCCGGGTGGGAACTGATACCGTACGACAATGTTGGCACCGTCTATTGCGGTAATGTAAGTTGGCCGAATATTTTGCGTGCAGATTCGCACTAACAGCTATAGATGGCTTTTATGGCGCCGGGCGTGCACTTTTTCCCCGCCGCCATGGCCACAGACGGATGCATGGACCTGATCACCATGAATGGCGACATTCCTGCGCTCAAAGCCCTCAAGGCATTTCTGTCCGTCGGCTCCAACAAGTTCTTCGACAGCACATACGTAAATTACAAAAAAGTCTCGGCGTATCGCATCATTCCGCGAGACCAAAAGGATGGATACATTAGTATCGACGGCGAAAAGGTGCCCTTCGCACCATTCCAGGCAGAGGTGCACCAGGGGCTCGGCAGAGTTATCTCCAAGAGGGGCATGTTCGAGGCTGAGGGTCCAGCCAACTGGGACAAGGTTACAGTTTCGGAGAGGCCACACGCGTGAGTAGTGGCAGCCCGATGTAGGTGAGATGCAGCATAGGATAGTCGGTAGCATATATACAGGCAAAAAGATACCCAGATTTTGTAAATGATAAGATGGTGTTGACGTCACCATCTCATACTGTCATGGCTAGTTGCATTTGAGCAGTGTTGCAGCGTCGCCACGCCGGGGTACATGCACGGGAGTAGTGGCCAGTGGTGGCCCCTGATGGAGATTGCTGGCTGTTGGCTAGCGAATCGAGGCCCATGTAATTTCTCAACCAACACTTTATTTCAATTGCACGTGTGTTGGCAGTGCCATCTACCCGTTATAATGATTTCCCGTCAATTAAATTGAGGGTACCACGAATACGCGAGGCGCAAGCCTCACGAAAACGCCTCATCTATGGCGCTTAATTGAAAGAATTTCTTGCCAGGGCCCCTTTTGTATTAATCATTACGCTTGAAATGTACTTTGTTTCCCTTTTTTTCTGAGGTTCCATTTCATTACTCTCTCTATCCTTCTGCACAAGCTCAGCATTCACCATCCACCCTTCGGAATGAAGATTATCGCTGTCGTCGTCACACTGGCTGTCGCTGCCGTTAGTCAAGCCAGCCCGCTCCTAAATTCTACCGCCAATACTCCAGATCTGAACAACCTTTTCTCGAATTCGTCTAGTTGTGTCCCTTCTGATGTGATGCCACGGGGGCACAAGAGGCCTGAGGATATTATCCCTCACTGCGCCTTGTCCTGCATCGAGTCTTACGTCAAGTTGCACACCAGATGCAGGGCAACTGACTACCTATGCATTTGCAACCACAAGGAGATCAAGGATAAGAATTCCGTCAGCTGTGTCGTCAATAATTGCGGCTTCACTAAGGCCAGGAGTATGTTTCTACCGCCTTTGAGGCTGTCGAACCTGCTAACCTCTTTACGAGCTACAGACGTGGTTTACCCTGCCATTGTAGATTTTTGCAAGTGACAGGCGAATACTCTCGAACTAGACAGTATATTAAGTAGCGTAATGGCGGGCGCGCTGTGTGGAAACACGCTGAAAAGGCGTTATTTCGCCCGAATCTTGGCGATTACCATGTCAACAGGCGCGGAATTCGTGGATGGGTTAGATAAAAAAATGGTGGACACCTTTGGCGGTAATTTGATATGGTTCCTTTCAGTGGCCGAATGTAAGTAATCACACCACGCGCAGTTGGGCGCTTGCTGCATCAACACCATCTCGTCCAACACGAACAGTCAGTGACAATACAGTTCGGCACTTGCTGGTTATCCTTTTTTTTTGAGTATTGCTATTTATACGGAACGATTTTACTATTCGTACGGATGATTTATAAGTAGTACTACCTACAGTAGCCCACTAAAAGTAACGTAAAAAAAAAATAATATATAACTATATATAAAACTATATTATAAAAAGGCTTATAATATAGCTAAATTAAGTCTAAATTAAATTTAATATTATATAAAAATACTTTTATAGCTTAAGAAGCT
Source organism: Beauveria asiatica (assembly GCA_038367545.1). Taxonomy (NCBI): domain Eukaryota; kingdom Fungi; phylum Ascomycota; class Sordariomycetes; order Hypocreales; family Cordycipitaceae; genus Beauveria; species Beauveria asiatica. The sequence continues at coordinate 26,208 of JAAHCF010000245.1, read as the reverse complement.
ATTTACTAATTTAATATTTTATATACTACTTATTTATTATAATAATAGCCTAAAGTTTATTATTTATTATTATAACTAAGTTATTTAATACTTCTTCTTATAATACCTCCTATACTTTAACTATAGTATAAATTAATAATTCTAATAATTAAATTTTTTTTTATAAGTTTTAAATAGTCTTTTAAAATTTTTTCTTTAAGTAACTTCTAGATATTTTTAATAAAGTATTACTAGGTATATAGTACTATTTTACTAGGTATATAAGAGTACGTAATTACTTACTTAAGATTTTTAGGAGGTACCTTATTTTCTATAGTAGTTATATATAAATATAAGTATCTTTAAAAATAGTACTATATTTAGTTTTTTTCTACCTATCTACTATAACCTCTCTTTACTACTACTACTACTATTACTATTACTAGTAAGCCTCTTAATACTTATTAATTTACTTAAAAAAATATTTTTATTATTTTTAATAATTATATATATATTAAAGTTAAGTTAATAATTCTTTTATACTAATTTTAGTCTTAACTAACTAATTTAGTTTATATTTTTATATAATAAATACTTAAATAAAGTAATTATATATTTTATTAAGAAAAATATCTTAATTATAATAAATTTAGTTAAATAAGAGGGTTTTATAATAATTTAATAAATATTACTATTTTAGTTAATATTAATAAAGTTAGAATATTAATCTTATTATTAATAGTTACTTAAGACTTACTATAAAGGTTCTAAATAATATTAGGGTTTTATATTTAGTAAAGAGGTTCTTTAATATCTTAATTTATAATTAGTATTAAAACTATTATAAAAAAACTACCTTTTTTATTAAAGGTTATTAAAGCTACTAATAGGTATATATAAGGTTTTTATTTAAGATAAAATTAGTAATAATAAGCTACTTAAGCTAATATATATATAAAAGCCTAAAATAATAACTATTATAATAGTTACTATTAACTAGTAATAGCTATTATTAAGGGTCTTAAAGATATTAAATTAAAATAATAGCCTTATTATATTATTAAATAATATATTTAAAAGCTTTTCTTAAAATATAAATAAGTAGTTTACTAAACTACTTATAGTTAAAATTAGTTATTTAATAATATACTATTATAACTTATTTTTAATTATAATCTTATTCTTTTTATTTAATTATCTATTTAAAATAAATATATAAATATAAGAGGTCTTTAGTCTTAATTATAAAATAACTTTTAATATCTTTATATATATATTTAGTAAAAGAATTAGTAAATTAATTAAAATTCTAGTATTATTTAATTAAATATTTAGTTTATTATTATTATATAAGTATATAGTAAATAATAATATATTATAATATTTTTTTTTATTAATTATATTAGTTTTTTATTAATTACTAATAAGTATTAAATTTAGCTTTAGTTAATATAAAAATAACCTTTTTTTAAGTAATTAGTATATTAATATAGTTATTCTTAATAATAAGATTTATAAAGTTATTAAGGTTAAGGTAATTATATAAAAGTACTTTAACCTTTTTTAGTTTTATTATATTATTATTTAATTTAATCTAGTTTTTATTAATAATAACTTAAATATTTATATTAATATAGAATATATAAAGTTATTATTAAATATTAAGCTAGATTTTATATAGTACTTTTTTAAGCTTAGCTTTATTATTTATAATAACTATTATAAGCTAGGGGATATTAAAAGATTAGTAGAATTTATTAAGTTAAGTAAGTAATTACTTATAGCTCTTAAAGGTCTTTATATTAATAAGGCTTTAGTTAAGGTTAATAATAAAGTTTTAATTTATTATATTAATAACTTAAAATAAGTATATCTTAAAATAATTTATTTTATATATATTATTAAGGCTAATAGTATATAAAAATTACTTTTATATTTTCTTATATTAAAAATAAGTTTAAAAAATAATAATAAGTTTATTTTTATTATATTTAACTTAATAATAAAGGTTTTATTATTAAAGAATTTAAATCTATTATTAAGTAAAGGTTAAGTTATTAAGTATCTTTTTTTTTTAATTAATAATTATTATAAATATCTTTATTAATTTAGTAAAGTATTAGATTTAAAGAAAATAATTTATATAATATCCTTAAGTTCTTAAAGAAGAAGAGCTTTAAGCTTAAATAATTAAGCTTTTACTTATTTTAGTATTAATTTAAAAAAAGTAATTTATCTTTTAAGAGCTATATCTTTAAAGGCTTTACCTTTAAGAGCTTTAATATTAGCCTTTATTATAAATAATTTAGTAATAATTTATAATATATTTATTATTTTATTATAGTAATTTAGCTATTTTATTTTTAATAATTATAATATTATTTAAATAATAAAAAAGCTATAAAAAAGAAAAAAGAATATCTAAAAAAAGAAAAAGTAATAACTCTAATAGTAGTAGAATTTAGGCTAAAGGCTTTATTATTATTAGTAAGTAATAAAAAAAAGAAAAAGGAGAAAAGTAAAATAATATAATAGTATAAGGTAAGCTAGGTAAGGAAATAGGATTATTAAAATAGAAGGGGAGAAAAAGTATATTTTATAAACTTTTAAGACTAAAGCTTAATAAGCTTTATCTTTTTAATATTATCTTTTATATATATATCTTTTTATAATTAAAGTTATAACTTAACTTTAACTTTTTATTAAACTAATATTAAGTTTCCTTTAAAGCTTTATTCTTTATTTTTAACTAAATAAAGCTTTTTTTATTAATTATTAAGTTAGTAATTTAACTTTAAATTATTATTAAATTATAATTAATTTAATAATAAATATATTATTTAGTAAATTTATTTTCTTAAGTATATAAATTTATTAAATTATAATTAACTTAATTATTTTTATTATATTTATAATATTATTTTTAAATTATAATTAATTTTTTACTTTTTTATAATTTACTTATATTTATTATTAATAATATAAGTTAAATATTATAATTATCCCTCTTTTAATAAATATTTTACTAAATACTAATAACTTATAAAATTAAATTAAATTTTTTAATATAGTTTTTATATTTATAAAACTTTTAATATATTTTTAATTTTAATAAATTAAGTAATTTTATATAAATCTTATAATAATATACTTATTTTATCTTTATTATTATAAATAATAATATTTATTTTAGTACTAGTTAATAATAAAACTTAAGTATATATAATAGTATAATTTTTAATTTAAAGACTTTTTTTTTTATATATTTTAACTTTTTTTAAAAAAAATTTACTTTTACTTATACTTATTTACTTTATTATATTTACTACTAATATACTTTATAATATTTATTTTATAAATATTTTAGCTAAACTTAAAATAATATTTATATTTTATAATTCTCTTTTAAAATATTTTATTTTTTATTATATAAAAAACTATTAAAATTAAGTTTATTCTTTAAGCTCTTAAAGTAATTTATATAATTAAAAGACTTTTATAGTTATATTAATTTCTTTTAATACTAAATCTATTAACTTATTATTTTCTTTTTTAAATATAACTTTAAGTCTTATTAACTTAAATTTAAATAATATTATTATTATTACTTTTAGTTAATTAATAAATTCTTTTAACTAACTTAAAAAACTTTAATATATTTAAGCTTTTAACTTTATAAAAAGTATTAAAGTAAGTTAATATATTTTTATTATTTTCTTAATTAACTAGTTTAATAGTTTATTATTTAAAAAAAAAGTTTATATTATTATAATATTATTCTTTATATTATTTTTATAATATAAATAACTTTAAGTTAATTAACTTCTTTTTTTATAACTTTTTTTTATTAACCCCTTTAATTATTATTTTTAATACTTATTAATAATATTATTACTAGCTTATTAAAGTAAAAAAGAAAAATAGTAAGCTATTAATATATAATTAGTTATAAAAACTAAGATTACTTTTACTTTAATTATACTTACTTTTACTTAAATAATACTTATCTTAACTCTAATAATATTTATTTTTATTAATAATTTATAAAAAAAGTCTTATATTTAAAATACCTTTTTAAATATATATTATACTTTTATAAATAACTTATTAGTTCTTATTCTTTTATATAAAAATAAAGAATAATTTTAAAAAGTTATATATACTTTTTACTAATAATATAATATTATAAATAATAATATAATTAAAGTAATTATAAAGTAAGTTAGTAACTTTATACTTAACTTTTTTAAACTAAATTAGATTATTTTTAAACTAGTTATTATTAAAATTAAGTTATTTTTTATAATATCTTTTTTTTAAAAAGATAAACTATATTTTTTAGTTTATTCTAATACTAATAAAGACTTTAATAATAAAAAAAGTAAATTCTTCTTTAATAAGTTCTTTAATACTTTAAAGTATTTTTTAAGTATAAATATTAAAATAACTTTAAATAATATAAATATAAAAATATTATTAGATATTTATATTTTAAGAGGTTTATAACTTATAAATAATACTAATCTTTTTTATATATAATATTTAAGTTTATTTTTTTAAAATTATTATAAGTTACTTAACTAAAAGAGTCTTCTTAAATACTTTTTTTATATAAATTATTCTTTTAATTATACTATTACCTTCTAATATTATATATATTATTATACTAATTAAAAGAGTTATTTACTTATATATACTCTTTTTATTATTAAGTTTTTTACTTAAACTAATATTTTTCTTTTTTTAAATTTATTATAAAATATAAACTAATTAAGACTAGCTAAATTATATAATTATAAATATATATATATAGTTTAAGTATTAATATAAAAATAGTAAAGATTTTATATTTAATTTTAATTAATATTAAGTATTAGTTAATATTACTTTAGACTTTATATAAAGTTTTTATTTTTATTATAATTATTATTAATATACTTATAATTTTATAAATTCTACTAAAATACTAAAGTAAATACTTTTAACTTTTAATTAAGTTATAATTTAACCTTTATATAAAGTTTTTAGTTATATTACTATAAAATACTTAATACTTATAAATAAACCTTTACCTAAGTAAAGGATTAGGCCCCTTAATTTTAATTAACTCTTTAAAAAATTTTATATTTTAGTTAAGAGCTAGCTAAATATAATTAAAAAAAAAGTATTTAGGTTTATTATTAGTAACCTTTTTTACTAATATTAAAAAGTTAAAGGAAATTATAATTTATATTTATAATATAATAATATATTAAATATATATTAGTTTATATTAATTTCTTTTTATTTTCCTTTTTTTTATAAGTTTTATATAATTATTTAATAAATTTTAATAATATTACTTAGTCTTTTTTAGCTTTTTTCTTTTATATAATACTTTATTAATTTATAATTAATAGTTTTATAAATATTTTTATATATTTATTAGATTTTCTTTTACTAGTTATTTATTATATTTTATTAATTATCTTTTTTATTTTATTAAAAAAAGTATTAATTAATTTATAATTTTATATATTATAATATTCTTAACTTTTTATTTTTCTTTTAAATTATTAAGCTTTAATATTAATAGTAGTTTATAAAGTTTTCTTTTTTAAGGTTTTAATAAACTAATATAAAATATATTATAAATTTAAAAATACTATTTTAATAAAGTTAGTTAATATACTTATATACTAATTTTCTTTAATATTTATAATAACTTAATATATTATAATATTAATTTATTTTATATTACTTTAAACCTAAAGTTCTTTATAAATAAAATAACTAAATCTTTTTAAGATAATTTAAATAACTAATATTATTAGTTATAATTATATATTTATTATTATATTATTTATTATTTATTAAAGAGTAGCTAATATAAAGGAAGTAATAAGGAAGATCTTAATAAATAGGCTATTTATAATAATATAACTCTATTATTTACTAATAAGAACCTCTCTTATAAGATCCTTATAAAGATCTTATAGCTTTATAGCTATATCCTCCTTTATTATATATAGACTTATATAGACTCTTTAGACTTATAACTATCTTATATTATAATAATACCTAAGCTCTTAACCTTATAGGCTTATAGTTATATTCTTTTACTTAAGGTATAGTTATATTATAATAGGCTATCCTCCTTTTTACCTTCTCTTTTTATACCTCCTCTTTTTTTTTAAGTATAGCTTATTTCCTTAACTTAAAGCCCTTTTAATTTTATTTTCTCTTTATTATTATTATATATTATATTAACTATTTATAAGGTATATTAACTATATTAAGACTATAAATAGCCTTCTTCTTATTAATACTTAATAAATATATAGCTTATATATATCTTAAATTCCTTTATAAATATCTCTTTAACCTTATTAATAGTTCTTTTTATTTATTATATTTTAACTTTATTATATTTATTTATTATATTTTAACTTTATTATATTTTTTTATTATTATAATATATCTTTTTATTTAGTTACTTTTAAAATAGCTTTTTCTTTATTAGCTCTTAATAAGTATATAGTTTATATATAATATAAGCTATACTTTAAATAGCTTTTTTAATATAATAATAACTTCTTTTATTACTTTTTATCTTATTAAACTTATTTTACTATTAAATTTACTTAAAGCTATATTTTTTATAATATTTATAAAAGTATAGTTTTTTATTTTTTTTTATTTCTTTTTCTTTTTTTTAGTTATTTATACTTTTATAAGTATATTCTTATTATATATTATATTTACTATTATTTTATAATATTCTTTTACTACTTAATTATTAACTTTTATAAAATCCTCTTTACTCTCTTCTATACCTATATTATATATCTTCTTTACTCCTCTCCTATATATACTTTATATACTCTTTACTAACTTAATAATAGTAATTCTATAAAAAAAATTCTTTTTTTTATTAATATATAAATTCTCCTCCCCTACTTACTACTTACTTACTATATAATTATTATTTATTTACTATTAATATAATAATAAGACTAAATAATAGTTTTAAATAATTAAGGCTAAGAGAGAAGTTAAGATAATAGTATTATTAGTAGTATTAAGTAATAAGTAAGTTACTTTTATACTTTTTATTTTTTTATTATATAGTTATTATTAATTATTATTAAATTTAAAATCTTATATAACTATTATTATATAAAATAAAAAATAATAAGCTAAAATAATCTAATATTTAAGTATTACTAGACTAATAATATATTCTTTACTATTATACTATAAGTACTTTACTAATAGCTTATTTAAATATAACCTTTACTAAGTATATACTTTATATATATAATAAAAAGAAATATATCTTAGTATAGCTAAGTACTTATAATATTATTATATATTTTTAGTATATTCTATTTTTTACCTTATTATAAGATAAAATATACTTATAATACTTTCTTAATTAACTTATAACTAACTTTTTAAGCTATTATTAAGGCTATATAGTTTTAATTATAATAACTATATATAAAGTATAGTTACTTAGAGAATAAGGATAAGCCTTAGGCTTATAAGTATATACTAGTTATATATTAGATAATAATAGTTTATACTACTTAGGTATAAGTATAAGTAGTTATATAAGTTATATAAGTAAGTTACCTTATCTTTTTTATATTTTCTCTATTAATATCTTATAAGTCTAGTTATAGTCTATTACTAGTTAATATAGTTATATATAATAAGATTATTATAAAGATAAGCCTAATATCCTCTTTATATTAGGATAATACTAGTATTAAGCTTATTATTAAAGAGTAGTATACTAGTTATATACTCCTTATATATATCCTTATTAGCTAAGTAGTTAGATTTTTTATTTTCTTTTTTTAATAAGATAATTCTTTTAGTATAAAGGTAAGATATTATAATCCTTTTACTCTTATACTACTACTTTCCTATAACTACTCTTTTATAAAGGTCCTTTTTATAGTTTATAAGTATATTTTTATTAATAAAGTTAAACTTCTTTAGTTATAAGTTTTTTACTTTATTAAAGCTAAACTATTTAACTTAAAATAATTATTTTTTATTATAATATTTATAAATTATAATTTATTTAATCTTATAAATATTATTCTTAATTATAATATAATTTAATAATATAATTATTACTTTTTTATAGCTTATATATAACTTTAAGCTTATAATATTAAATATATTATAAATCTTTATTATTATTAGTAACTAAAACTTAAAGGCTAAACTATTAGTTTTAATATATTATTTAATTTAGTATAGTTTAATATACTTTATTATAAGTTTTTTACTTAATTACTATAAGTTAAGGTTTTTTATAAATAGTAGAACCTAATTCCCTACCTTAAAGCTATAGCCTACTTACTTCTTATTATATTACTTCTTTTATACTTTATAGCTTTATTATAATTACCTTATAGTATATTTATAAGTCTTTTAAAGCTTTTATATATACTCTTTTACTTAGATATTTAGTTATAATAGGTAATCTTCTATACCTAATAACTTAAGATATTTACTATATAATAAGTATATAAAAGCTATACTTATTATATTATATAGACTTATATTATATACTAATTAAGCTATTAGTAGTTTTTTAACTTAATTATCTTATTTTTTATTATAAAAGGTATATAAATAATAAGTATTACTATTCGCGCGGAGCTATTTTGCTATTCACGCGGAGTCACGTGTTAATGACTAACGCATTTTAAGGTACCTTACTTTATAGGCAAATTACATATAAATTAGAAGTATCTTTTAAAACAGTGCTATTTCTACGTATCTGCCACAACCCCTCCTTAACATAACCCCTCCTCGCCGCCGCCGCCGCCGCCTCTGCCTCTTGTACAGGCTCTTAACACTCGCCAATTTGCTCAAAAAAACGCATTTTCGCTATTTTTAACGATTATGCATATATTAGAGCCGGAATAACGAAAAATCTGGCTGTTTAGGTAATCCTTTTTAGGTATATAATATTTTATATACATACACACTAAAAGAGAGGTACCGCGCTAGTGTGGGTGGAATGCGGGACACGTGACTCCGCGCGAATAGTAAAATGGCTCCGCGCGAATAGTAATACTCTAAATAATACTCTAAGACTTAATTTTATCTTTTTATTTAGTTATTTATTTATAAGTAAAAGGTAATATTTAGGTATTATTTATATATAAAGAGGTAATAAAGACTTTATTAGAACCTTAAGGTAAAGATTAACTTATAATTAGAAATAATTCTTTATAATATACTATAATATATAATAACCTCTTTAAGTATAATATTAATAAAACCCTTACTTATAAGCTATTTTATTATTATAATATAATAATTATATTTTATATATTTATTAATAATAACTAATATTATATTATATATACTATACTTTCTTAACCTCTTAAATAAGCTAGTAATTATATTTATAGTAATTTTATTATAAAAGTAAATTACTAGTAATAATATTATAAGTTTATTATATAGTTAGTATTATTTACCCTTTATTTACTAATAATAATTATAAAATATAATATAATAATATATTATTATTATTATACTTAACTAATAATAATATAACTTTATTTAGTATAATATATATTAAAGGCCTTAATACTTAGCTATTTTATTATTATAATAAAGCTATATATAATAATAGCTTAATCCTAATCTATAGTTAGTCTATTTCTTAGGTAGTAAGTTAGGTTAAATACTATAAGGTAGTAGTAAGTAGTATCTTTTATAGTAAGGAATTATTAAGAGTAGAACTCTTAAAACTAATTACTTAGAATTACTTAAATTAATTAGTAAAGATCTAGACTACTTAACTATAAGAGTACCTCTCCCTTAAGTACCTATCTATATCTTTACTATAGAGACTAATTACCTTAATTACCTAACTATTTATTAATCCTTAATTATAGTAATTAATAAGTAATTTATTAATTACTCTTAATATAGTTATATAACTATATATTCCTTTCTTCTATATCCTACCTATAATTAACCTTATTATAGTATATATACCTTATATAAAAGTATTTATAATATTATTCTTCTCCTCTTTTAGTCTTATCCCTAAGGCTATAAAGTAAGCTATTTAAGTAATCTAATAATTTCTCCTCTTATATTTTTATATCTTAATATACCTACTAACTATATTACTAAATAAAAGTTAAAAGCCTTTTAGGTATTATCCTTTTATTATAATAATCTTCTTATAGCTATTCTTATAAACCCCCTTCTCTTAACTATACTTTCTTATATAGCCTATAAGGGTTATAATATTACCTAATATTAGGTTTCTCCCTTAGATTCTTTTTAGTATATAGAGTATATTTATTTTAATTTATTTTAGTATAATATTTAAGGTATTATACTTACTTAACTAAGGAATATTACTTCTTAATATATTAAGCTTAAGTATAAGTTAGAAGAAGTAAAAAAAAAAGTTCTTTACCTTTAAAAATAAAAGAAATTATAATTTAAGAAAATAATATATATAGTTATATATAATATTAATAATATTAAAAAGTTAAAGTATATAAAATAAGAGGAAGTAAAATAGCTTTAAAAGGCTATAAGGGTCCTTCTTACTCCTTCTAAGGATCTAGATCTTACTCTTATTTATTTTTTAAATACTAAGTTTAGTATTAAGTTATTAAATAGTACTTATATAATTAATTAGGATATATTCCTTAAGAGTAGAATTATTTAAGTAAAGTTAAATAATTTATAAGATTTTTAATTAGTTTTTAAGTATTTTTAGAGTTTAAATATCCTTTTTATTTAATAAGATAATAATAACTTTTAATATTTCCTTTTACTCTAAGTATCCTTTTAACTTTATATTTATTAATATTATTAACTATAATTTTTATAGTAAGTATAGAATTATCTAGTACTTTCTTAAGTAGTAATATATAAAATATTAGATAAATCTTTATTTTATCTAGTAATAATAATTTATAATTAGTATTTAATATTTTTTATTTAATAAAAAATAGTTTAATTTTCTTCTAGTTAAGTTTATTATTAGGTTACTTTATTTTAATATTTTTATAAATAAGGTATACTTTATATCTCTCTTTTAGGATTAGTACTAGTAATCTCTTTTTATTTATATAATATTTTATTTAATTTTATAAGAATATTTATTCTTATTATAAATACTTTTATACTTTTATAATTATTTTTATATATACTATTACTATTAGTATATTTATAATATATATTATATATATATTAATAGTAAGGTTAAATCTATAATTCACCTTTAATAGTAATATCTTTATACTATTAACTTTAAAGCTATTATAAGCCTATTATATAAGTAGTAACTATATTACCTAATTATCTTATTAGTAGTTAATATAGCTTTATAGGTACTATTCTAATATTTAGTTTAGAATCTCTATTTAACTATTTATTTATAGGTAGAATATTATAAATAAGCTTTACTTAATTTATATAATTTCTATTAAGTATTTCTAAAAGTTAAATATAAATAACTTATTATAATCTAATATAAGCTTTATTAGTAATCTATATTATATAATAATAGTTTTAAAGAATATATATACTAAGTCTTTAGTATTACTTAATTCTATATAAGGAATATAGTAAGTATACTTTATAAGTTTATTTATAATAACTAGAATACTATTATAAACTACTCCTATTATAAGTTCTTTTAACTTTAGTAGTTTAATAATAAAGTCTATTATAACTATTTACTATACTTATTTAAGTAATAGTATTAGCTATAATTCTTTATAAGGTATATATTATAATACTTTTACTTTTTTATATATATTATATTTATTTATAACTTATTATACTATTTTCTTACTTTCTAGGAAGTTATATAATCTTCTTAATCTATTAATTATTTTCCTTATACCCTAATATTTATATAGTAGGTATTTATATATTTCCCTAATAAGCTATTTTTAGAGTATATTAGGAATATACTAATATTTATTATATAAGAAGATCTCTTCTTTCTTAACTAAATATAGTTTTATCTCCTAATTATCTAAATAGCTATCTTTCTTAATATATAATTTAATTTATTATATCTAAGTATTATCTAGCTTTACCTTCTAAGTTATACTAAGTTCTTAAGTGCCTAGTACTAGGTTTTTACTTTTATTATACTTAAGTATTAGATATTTAATTAGTATTCCTTTTAACTTTAAATTTTCTTTTTAGCTAAGAGTATTTACTTTACTATTAAGTATCCCCTTTTAATATAAAATCTTAAAGTTATAGTCTATAAAGGTTTTATACTATTATATTTATTATTTATTAAGTTCTTTTATAATAATAAATAAGATAAGGTTCTTATAATCTAAATAAACCTTAACCTTATAATTTATACCTACTAAATAATATTATTATTCTTTAAATACTTAAATAATAGTTATTAGTTCTTTATTATATATATTATAGTTTAATTTTAGTTTATAAAGTTTTTTTAAAAAGAAAGTAACTAGATAAAGTTATCTTTCTTTATCTCTTTATCTAAGCTACCCTCTAACTATAAAGTCTAAAGTATTAATTTTAACTTTAAATAGTTTATTTAAATTAATTATAATTAGAACTAGTTCTTTTAAGATTCTTTCTTTTAAGGTCTAGAAAACTTCTTCTTCCTTACTTATCTATTTAAAGGTTTTATCCTTCTTTATAAGGTCTATTAGTAGAATAGTAATTTCTCTAAATTTATATATAAAGTATTAATAAAAGTTTATAAATCTAAGAAATCCTCTAACTTCTTTAATATTAGTTAGTACTAGCTAATTCTAAATATCTTTAATCTTTAATAGACTTATCCTAATATATCCTAAAGTAATTTTATAATCTAAGAATTTAACTTTTTACTAGTAAAATTTACTTTTTATTAGTTTAACTAGTAGATTATTATCTTAAAATACCTAAAGTACTTTATATATATATTATTTATATTCCTTAAATATATTAGAGTAAATAAGGATATTATTAAGGTAAATAACTATAAAGTTATTTAGTTATTTTTATAATATATTATTAATTATTATTTAGAAAATAACTAGTATATTAGTAAGACTAAAAGGTATAATTAAATACTTAAAGTATCCTCTTATAATCTAAAAAATAGTTTTCTATTTATAATTATCCTTTATATAAATAAGGTTATAAGCCCCTTTTAGGTTAAGGGTAGTAAACTATCTAGCTTATCCTACCTTATCTTATATTTTTATAATAAATAGTAATAAGTATTAGTTCTTAATTATAATATTATTTAGCTAATAATAATTAATATATAGTTATAGCTTCTTATTATACTTTAGTACTTATAAGATTAGATATCTTATTAAGGATTTAGAAGGTTATATATAACCTTTTTATAGTATTTTCTCTAAATACTCTTTAAGTACTTTATCTTACTTAGGGTTTTAAGGATATATCTTTTAGAACTTAGGTTCTTTACTAGGCTAAAGTTTAATCTTATAGTCCTAGTATAAATACTCTAGTAGTCTTATTTTTAGCTTTTTACTAAATAGCTTATTATACTTTAAGTATTCTTTAAGAATTTCTATTATACTAGCTTTTAACTCTTAGGTAATTAAGTAAATTCCTTAAGATTAGTTTTAATTTAATTAAGGTACCTATCTTTATTTTTAACTACTCTTACTATTATAATTATATCTTAATATATCCTACTAAAGTTAGCCTATTCTCTAGTTAACTCTAAGATTACTTACCTATAACTAAGGTAACCCTAATATAATATTATATTTTAAGATTACTATAATATCTAAGGATAATATATAGTTTATATTAAAAATAGATATAAGAAGTTATATAGTTTCTTAGTCTATTATACTATAATTATATTAAATATTATTTCCTTTTATATTTATAAGTTAGTAAGGCTTATCTTTCTTATACTAAGATAATTATAATCTATTAATAAGATTTAGTAAGATATAATTTCCTAATACTCTACTATTAAGTATTACCCTAACTTTTATTCCTTTAATTATAATATTAAAGATAAGGTATTTATTATTATTAATATTTATAGTATATAAAGACCTATTAGATCCCTATTAAAGAGTTAGTTTTACTAATAATAATAGTTATTATTTCCTAATTTTACTTTATATTCTTTTTATTCCTTTTATTTATCTTTTCTTTATTATTATTAATTTTATATAACTATATTAGAGCTTCTTTAGTAATTACTTAATCTACTAGCTATATTAATTAAGTTTAGGTAAAGTAAACTACTTATAAGTATACTATTTCCTCCCTTTATATATCTTAATAATATAGTATAGATAGTATATATATTCTTATCCTTAATATAGTAATCTTCTTTAGAATTCTTTATAAGGGTAATAAAATCCCCTTTTCTTTCTTTAATTTTCTAGTATTAAAGTTTATATTTATTAAAGATTTTATTTTATAAGTTAAAACTTAGAAATATTTAATATTCTAGTTTCTTCTATAGGTATTATCTATACTTATTAAAAGGGTAAGAAGCCTATAAGAGTATTATATAATCTTAGTTAGTAATACTAAGTTCTAAGAGTTTTAAGTTAGTCTTATAAATCTATATTTCTTAGTTTATTAGTAGTATTATTAGTACTATAGGGTCTAAAATATCTATCCTATAAATAGCTATTATATTAAGTTTACTATTTCTAAAATAAAATTATTCTTTAATAATATAGCTATTAGATAATAGTACTATTAGTATATAAGTAAACCTATCTCTTATATCTAATTCTATAATTATAATAGTGTCTTCCCCTTCTAATATTAGTTAAGTCCTAAAATCCTAATCTTTATTAGATATTAGTTTTTTATAATTTATAAACTAATTAGTGTCTAAGAAATATTCTTTACTATTAGCTATACTAATATTTTAGATAAGTAAATCTTTATAATAAGCTATACTAATTCCTTTTTCTTTAGCTACTAGCTTTTACTATTTCTTAGGTACTTAGTACTTATTTATAAAGTATCTAGTCTTTTTATAATTATAGTACTTCTTTCCTTTTTCTTTATTTATAGTATTAAGCTCTATAGGTCTAGGATAATAACTATAAGTAGTAAAGGTTTATTAGGGTTTACTAGTATTTAGTTTATTAAATTTACTATAACTTTAATAACTAGTTCCTCCTTTCTTCTCCTAATATTATTTATATAACTAATTATCTACCTTAATAACTATATCTATAAAGTTATTAAATAAGTTAGACTAGTTATCTTAATAGATATTATCCTTAACTTCTTCCTTTAGTCCTTAATAAAAGATCTTTATTTTAGGTTTATTACTCTAATTAAGCTTAACTATAATTTATTTAAACTCCCTAGTATAATAGGCTATAAATCTAGTCTACTTAAGTTAAGTAAGCTATTAAGTAGCTTCTTTATACTTATTAGGGTTCTTAAATACTTAGATAAGTCTTTTTTTAAAGTTCTTATAGTCTTTAAAGATATAAGTAATTTTAGTATTAGCTTCTATACCTTTCTCTAAGTATACCCTTAGGGTTAGTTCCTATTATTCTATTACCTTTTTAGTTAGAAGATTACTAATATAGAGAATCTAAGCTTTAGTGCCCTTAATAATCTTTTAATTAATATAAAAGTAAGCTTTAGATTAAGTAAAAAAGGCTTATATATCTCCTTTATAACTATTAAAAGTATTAGGCTTTAGAAACTTAGGAATCCTAATAAGAGTATCTTCTTCTTCCTTAAGAGTATTTATATCTTTATATAAAGTCTTAGTAAGCCCTTATAGTTTTTCTTATTTTATATAAAGATTATAGTTCTAAATCTTAAGTTATTAGATTATTATAACTAGCTATTAAATAGTTACTATATTTTACTCTAGTAGTATTATAGGTTAAGCTATAGGCTAAGGTATAGGTTAAGGTATAGCTACCTATTAAGTTAGTTTTTTAATATTAGATATTATAAAGGTAAATACTATTTAAAGTTTTTAAGGTAACTTACTAAATAAATACTAATTAAAATATAATAATAGCTTAATCTTAATCTATAGTTAGTCTATTTCTTAGATAGTAAGTTAAGTTAAATACTATAAGGTAATAGTAAGTAATATCTTTTATAGTAAGGAATTATTAAGAGTAGAACTCTTAAAACTAATTACTTAGAATTACTTAAATTAATTAGTAAAGATCTAGACTACTTAACTATAAGAGTACCTCTCCCTTAAGTACTTATCTATATCTTTACTATAGAGACTAATTACCTTAATTACCTAACTATTTATTAATCCTTAATTATAGTAATTAATAGGTAATTTATTAATTACTCTTAACATAGTCACGTAACTATATATTCCTTTCTTCTACGTCCTGCCTATAGCTAACCCCGCTATAGTATATGCGCCTTATGTAGGAGCGTTCGTAATACTATAATACCTCTATATATAGGCTATAAGAGATATATATATAATTACTTTAGTACTATAGGTTATTATTACTATATTCTTATTTCTTAGCTTAAGGAAAGATAGAAGTAATTTTATATATTATAATAGCTAAGCTTCCTTCCTTAACTTAGGTAATAATAATTATCTTTATTAGACTTAATATAGTATTTAGTATATTTACTATATTTTTATATTATTTTTATATATCCTAGATAGTAAGGCTAGCTTCTATTAAACTTAGTATTCTTACTAGTCTTCTTTTTTTAAGCTAAGCTTTTTTAAGTTAAGTAATTATACTAGTCTTTATTAGACTTAGTATATTACTTCTTATTTTTACTATATTCTTACTTTATTCTTATATATTTATAATAATAGAGTTTATCTCTATTAGGCTTAGTATTCTTACTAATCTTCCTCTTTTAGTCTAAGCTTCTTTAAGTTAAGTAACTATATTAGCCTCTATTAGACTTAGTATATTATTACCTATTTTTATTATATTCTTACTTTATTCTTATATATTTATAATAATAAGGTTTATTTTTATTAAGCTTAGTATTCTTACTAATCTTCCTTCTTTAGTCTAAGCTTTTTTAAGTTAAGTAACTATACTAGCCTTTATTAGACTTAGTATATTACCTAGTTACTTTATTATTATTATATTTATATATCTTTTTTATATATCTTATACTTTTTTATATTATCTTTATACTTCTTATACTTTTTTATTAGTCTAACTTTATACTAGACTCTTATCTACTTACTTTATAACTCTCTTACTTCTTTCTTATACCTCTTATACTATTTCCTTATTACTACTAATAGTAAGTATATTTACTACTTAGTCTATTATAATATACTACTAGTCTCTTATTACTCTATAAATTACTAGCCTATATTAGTATATAATTTACCTTATTATACCTTATAAGTCTTTAAATTATTATAAAAATACTAATAGTACTATAAGCCTCTTTTATATATTTTTTATATTTTTCTTATAGTTTATTTACTTTAATAATATATTTATTAAGTTTTTTTACTTTAAATAATATTATATTATAAAATTAAATAATATTAATTTATCTAAAGCTATAACTTATTTACTTATTAGCTTTATCTTTATTATAAAATAATTATAATTTAAATAATTAGTTAATACTTTAATAATATATTTAAGGTAAATAAAGTAATAGTACTATTAATAAAATACTTTTATAATTACTAATATCTTTATATTAGGTATTTAATATCTTATCTCTAGGTTTATTAGCTTATATAATAAATATATAATAAAGTACTAGTTTTTATATTACTTTTATAATAAGATTATATTAATAATAAAGTCTAATATATTTATTTTAACTTTTATTAGTATTATTAAGTTATAATAAGCTAAGACTAAAATATCTTAAAAGGTACTTTTTAGTTATTTAAATACTATAACTTAATTATTTATTAATATTAAAGCCCCTTTCTTTTATATTAAACTAATATTTATTAATAGCTTTATAATTTTACTAAATTTCTTAATAAATTATTAATAGAAGTTTATAAAGCTTATAAAAGCCTAAACTTTTTTTATATTATATAGTTATAATTAACTTATAATAGCCTTAATATATTCCCTTTTTATATATATTTTACCTAGTTATATAATAAAGCCTAAAAATAATACTTTTATAATATTAAACTTAAATTTATTAAGGTTTATATATAAGCTTACTTAAAGTAAAAGTTAAAATACTTTTTAAATATATTATATATACTTAATAGTATTACTATTATATACTAATATATTATTAAAGTATATAATATAAAACTAATTAAGGTAAGGTTATAAGATTATATTAATATATTCTTAGAATATTATTAATATATTAGTTAACTTAAATAGTATTATTAAGAATTTAAAGTATTTATATTTATAATAAAATACTATTTTCTATTTATTATTTTTATAAATTCTAATATAATAATATATATTTTAATTATTAAACTTATTATAGATTTTTATATTATATAAATAGTTTATAATCTTATTTATTAAAGATAATATTATATAATTTTTATATATTTATTAGTTTAATACTTAATAATTTATATATATTTATAATTTACTATTTTTCTTTAGTATAAATAAAATAAGTATATTTACTAGGCTTATTAATTATCTAATTTATCCTTTTTATTATACTTTTATTATAAAATTATAAAGTTTTTATAACTTCTTAAGTATAAGTATATAAATTAGTCCTTAAGGTAATACTATATTATCCTATAATTTAATAGTATATTATAACTTATCTAAAGGTAATAGCTCTAATACCTTTACCTTAGAGAATATTATTATAATATTAATATACTTTAAAGGTATTTTCTTAGCTTTTTTATTATATATTAAAGAGCCCTCCTTATATATAACTATATTATTATTAATATTACCTATTACTATATACCTAATTTATAATATACTATCTTCTTAGTCTTCTAGCTTTTATAACTTATTATCTTTACTAGTTATAAATATAAACCTAGCTTTTATAATTACTTTATAATATACTTATATACTTTTTATAAGCTTTAAGCTATTTATAATTAGTTAATAGTTCTAGTAGTTATACTTAAGTAATATATTTAAATTTTTATTATACTACTATAGTATTTTTAATAATATATTATTTACTTTTAAGTTTATAATTATAATATAAATTTATTATATTTTTATTATTCTTTAGTTATTTATTAACTTTATAATTATATTTAACTAGTCTAGTATTTTAAAGAACTTATTATTAATAATAAAGGTATTTTAACTAAATAGGTTTAATTATACTAAGTTTATAATTTAGTTATAAATAATATTATAGTTACTTCTTAAGTTAAATATAGCCCTTATAATAATATAACTACCTTATAATTATATATTTATAGTTCTTATAAGTATAAAGCTTTTCTTTAAGTTATAATTATCTTCTTATATTTTATATATTACTTAAGGTTCTTAATTAGGCCTAATAACTAGTATATTATCTTATTACTATTCTCTTATATCCTTTTAGTACTTAACTTACTATTCTAATAACTAAGTTAAGTGCCTTTAGTTATATTTTTTTATAATATACCCTTACTAGTAATATATTATATAATCTAAGGCCTTATATTTATAATAAAAATAGTCTTTATTATACTTTTAGTAACCTAGTTCTAGTTAGTCTAAATATACTTAAACCTTATACTCTTTATATAATAGCCTTATAGTCCTAATACTTAGGTCTCTTTTTAATATTATATAATTTTTTTTTTATATATACTATTATAATTCTAATAACTAAACTTATAAGGATTATATATTAACTTTATTACTTTATTTTATTTTATTATCTAAGTATAATTATTACTAGCTTTTAAGTCTAAAAGTAGTTATTATAATATATTATTATTTTACTTATTTTTATTACTTTAACCTCTTTAGCCTTTTTAGGTTTTTTATAAGTTTATTATATAATTATAGCTTATAAGCTACTCTTAAAAGCTTAGTAGTCTATTTAGTAAAATCTCTTTTATAAATACTAGTTATAGCTAATTAAAGAAAAAGTTAATATATATATTAGTTAATAATTAGTTTATTATTTTTAACTTTTTATTCTTTTATTTTTTTAAAAATTATTTAAATAATTATTATTAATTTACCTTAGCTAGACTTATTATCTATCTAGTACTTCTTTAGTTTATATATATAAAAAAAAACTAGGATTTCTAGGGGAAAAACCTATATAACTATAAAATACTATAATTCTATATTAGTTTCTAGTAGGGTCTAGTAAGGCCCCTTTTCTTAATTAGTAAAGAAGGATAGGAAGGCGGGAAGGCGAGTAGTCCTAAGGGGGGGTTAACCTAGAGTAACTATATAGGCCTAGGTATAGGGCTAGGGTTAGATCGTGGTTACTTCTCCCTATATTTCTATAAGCTTCTATATAGCTACGGGGTGACGCGAGGTAATATAAGGCACTTAGTATAAGGTAGTATAAGGAGCCTAGGCGCAGGTAAGCGCCCTAGGTCTACACTAGTGATAGTATATTATACTTTTACTCTTATCCCTCTTATCTACTAGCTTAAGAAGCCCTGCCTTAGGCTAGAATTATTTAGAATTATTAAAATTATTAGAATTATAGTTAAATATATATTATACGTATATTTATTATTATTCTCTTTTTTCTTATATAACCTATAAATACTATATAAAAGAATATATTCTTAATTATAATAATCTTATTATAAGAGTATATTAATTAAAGATCTAATTACTACTTAATTAATTTTTTAACTATTTTTCTTAATTAATTTATTTAATCTAGCTAATTTAGCTAATTTAGCTAATCTAGCTAATCTAGCTAATCTAGCTAGTAATCTAGGGAGATAAATAGGCCTTAATTCCTCTTAGATTTAGCCTTTTTCTTCTTTCTTTTTTAGCTATTTTAACTATATATTTCCTCTCCCTCTTCCCTAACTACCTCTATATACCCTTAGCCTATATTTAGGCTAATTCTATATAATAAAATATAAGGCTAACCTTTAATAAGAAAGTCTATACCTCCTTCTCTATTATATAATAAGTAACCCTAATCCCTTATTACTTCTACCTAGCTTTTAGGGCTAAGTTACTTCTTAGTCTCTAAATTATAACTATAACTACTATTATAGTAAGTTTATCTTTATCTTATTATAACCTTACTATATTTCTTAACTAGTCTTAGCCTACTACTCCCTAACCTAGCTATAGTAATACTACTACTCCCTTAGCTAAAAACCCTATTATACCTTATATAAAGTATAGGGAGTCTCTTTATAATAAGCCCTAGGTAATCCTATATAAGCCCTATCTTAGTTATATAAATACCTCTAACTATATAACCTACTATAATTAGTAAACTAGTAAGTCTATAATTCTTTTTTAGTCTTATTATATATTAACTTTAGTAACTAATATTTATCTTTATACTATATATACTAAGTTAAAGTAATACTATCTTATAATAAGTCTACCTAGATCTTATTATAGTTCTAGTACTAATTATTTATAAGTTATACTAGTTATAGTCCCTACTACTACTATCTTCTAGTAATAGTGCCTTAATAATACTAAGCTTAACCTAGATATAGTATTTAAGTATACTAACTTCTAGTACCTTAGCTAAAAGGTTTTTTATATTTACTCTAAAGCTAAGGGGGGCTCTATTAAAAGAAGCTAAGACTAAACCTACTTTATAAGTAATATAAACTTATTAATAATTACTATTAATACCTTTACTATACTTACTATTATTACTTTATTTAGTAATAACACTACTCTTATTATAGCTTTATTTAAAGGCCTATCCCTCTTAAATAGGTCTATACTTATAGACCTTCTATTAGAGGCTTATACTTAGTTATACTTACTATAGCTTATTATTAATACCTTAGTAGCCTTATACTAAAACTAAGCTAAGGGGGAGAGAGAAGGTAGAGCTAAGGGGGGTAAGGGTAATAAAAAGGTAGCTTAGACCTATAGCTACTAAGGGCCTAGGCTAAGCCTATTATAAAAGAGAGGTTTATTTATATTTAAGTCTAGTTATAAGTAAAATAGACTAAGCTTATTAAAAATATACTATAAGACTATTTAAGCTATACTTAATTATTATTAATAATATTACTTATTTTATTTTAATATCTTATTATACTTATCTTATAATATCTTTACCTTATATTTAGTCTATCTTTAATATATATATAGGTTAGTTACTTTAGACTATATAACTATTTTATTATCCTCTTACTTTAAACTAGGTAGTTAAGTATAAGAGAAATATTATACTTATCTTATAATATAAGTAGTATAGGACTATTATAGTCCCTTACCTAAGGATAATAGAGTAGTATATAGTATATATTTTTAAGGCCTTACTAGTATTAGTATTCCCCTAAGTTAAATTTAGGGACTTTTTACTTATAAAAAAAGGTATTAAGTCTTATTTTACTTATTTAAAGCTAAATAATAATAAAACTAATATACTAAGGGGAAGAGAGTATTAGTATTACTTATCCCCTATAATAAAACTATAATAGTTTATAAGCTAAGAAGAGGGTAAGTTATCTTATTCTTTATTAGCTTTTTATTTCCTTATACTCTTATATTAATTACTATTACTATACTACTTATTAGTCTAGTATATAGTAGTCCCTTTATAGCCCCTTATTAATAGTTTTTAGTAGGTTAGTATAAAAGTCTTTTAGTAAGGGTATTATCTTTCTTCCCCTTCTATTACTATATTAGGTAATTAAGGTAAAAGAGGCTAATTATATAAATATATAATATAACTAGGCTATAGCCCTATTAGCCTCCTATTATAAGAGGGTCTAGTTCTTTTATATTATTAAGTATAAGTCTAATAAAAGAACTCTAAGTTTAGTCTTAATATAGTATATTAGGGTAGCTTTAAATACCCCTTCTATTATATAAAGGCACCTTACTTAGATCTTATAAAGGGGGCGGGTAAGGCCCTAGGCGGCCTTATCTAAGGGCTAGTATTATATTATAGCTCTAAAGGTTATAATTAGTTAGATACCTTAAAGGTAAAGGTTATAAGCCTCTTTAACCTTTAGGCCTTATAACTTCTTTATAATCCCTTAAAGGGCCTATAGTATAGCCTATATCTTTATAGATATTACTTTAACCTACTTTCCTTATCTTAGTCTATTTAATAAGATTACTCTTAGAAGGTAAGTATAAGTTATTAGCTAGACTATATCTTCTTTAAATTAGATTAGGCTTAGGTTTATAATATAACTATAATAAAAATATAATAACTTAAATTTTAAGATTAAGAAGCTAAGGTAATAAAAGTATACTTATCCTTTATAGATCTTTTATATAGACTTTAGTTATACCTTAATTTTACTATAGTTTTTACTTACTAATAAGAGGTTAATATTATCTATAAATCTAACTATATATAGCTCTAGTACTACCTTAAGGGTATTATAGAGGGATAAGGTAAATAAAATAAAGAGGATTAGTAATAGTAGTAACCCTTAAGGTATACCTCTCTAGATAGCCTACTTTATAGTTAGCCTACTATTAATATAGAGCCTATTTACTCTCTTACTTAAGAAGGACTATAATAGCTAGAGTATCTTATCTAAGTAACTTAAGTATTTAAGTTCTCTTATTAAAAGCTTATAATTAATATTATTAAAAGCACTAGTAATATTTAGCTATAAGAGTAATATAGTACTACTATAGGCTTATACTATTTTAACTAACTTAACTATTAGGGTAATTATTATCTTAGTTAACCTTTACCTTTAATTCCCTATCTAGCCCTTAGGTAGGAGGTAATATTCCTCTACTATAGATATAATATAGGTAGTTAGTATCTTTTTAAATAGCTTACTTATTATATTTAAAAGTATAATTAGCCTTTATTTACTAATTATATATAATTTATTTAATATCTTTCTTAGCTTCTAGAGTACTATTATAGTCTTAACCTAGTATTATTATAGAAAATAGCTAATCTTTAAGAAAGTATTATATAATATTACTAATACCTTAAGAAGTAAGGGGCTTAGTACTCTTAAGAAGCTATATAGAATCTTATCTAGGCCTAGGGCGTTTTATACTATATAGCTCTATAGCGTTATTTCTACCTCTTATTCTATAATTAGTAATAAGATCTTAAATATATCTTATACTACTAGGGAAGGGGTATCTAGTACTATATATAGTACTATAAGGTCTTAGGGTAGTATTAATATAGGGTTTATTATTTCTAGCTTTAAGAAGAACTTCTATACTAAGACCTTTACCTTCTCCTCCCTAGTCCTAGTAAGTATATCTTATCCTAGTTAAGCTAGCTCTAGGATTATATTAGCTATATATCTAGTAGTATACCTCTTTATTTACTTATACTACTTTTATAACTTTAAGGTCCCCTATAAGGCATTAAGGTAAGTTCTCTATAATACCCTCTATACCTTAGCTAAGGCCTAGGCCTAATATATCCTTACCTCTCTTATAATATTCTAGTTAACTTAAGAGCTAGTCTTTAATATATACTATTACTTTCTCTTAGTATTTATAATTATTACCTATACTTTATTAGTCTACTAGGGTAGTTATTAGTCTTATACTAGGCTTATAATAAGAACTACCTTTTTAGTAATTTCCTCTAGTATTTTTACTAGTTAACTATATATCTCTTCTACTTTAAATAAGTTACTTAACTAGAAAGTAGACCTAGAGGGAAGCTAGACTATAGCCTCTACTTTTATAATTAACTTATTTACCTTATCCTATTTCCTTATAAATATACTAGTTTTAAGATTATATATAGTTAGTTTAAAGAGCTAAGGGGTATAATTAGATTTAATAAGATCCTAATCTAAGGTTATATATCTCCCTCCTAAAGCTAGGTTAGCCTATAAGAGGTCTAATATACTTATATATTAGTTATATTAGAACTAAGTAATAGTGCCCTAAGGGGTTATTAGGATAATCTTAAGCTATATTATAGTCTTTATTATCTTATTTACTTATATTAACTTCTAATTATATATATCCTAGTCTAAGTAATAAAGGTTAAAGTCCCTTATTATTATATATAAAAGCTTTATACTTAAGGGTATATTATTAAGGAGGTACTTTAGGTTTATCCTAGGTTCTATATAGATATTTATAATACTAAGGGGCCTTTTTAAGAACTAAATATAGTATATATCTTTATTTATAACTACTTCTTATTTTACCTTATTAATTCTTTTATATATATAGGTTACTACCTACCCTCCTCCCTAGAGGTGCTAATATAGTACTATTATAGGGGTAAGGGGGGGGTCTTTAGGTAAGACTTCTTAAATAATAATAATATCTAGGCTATCCTTCTAGTAAATAGCTAGCCTAATATTATTATTATTTTTATAGGTATTTTATAAAAAGATCTTTATCTATTTACCTAAGTAGGGCTAGGTTAATTATCTTTATATCCTAAGGTATATTTAGTATAGTTAATATTTAGCTAGTTATTAAGATAGATAATAGGGGAGGTATCTCCTAGCCTTTTATAAAGTTAGTATTAGTTATAGGTAGCTTTTAGGTTAGCTTAAGTATATATTTAGGTCTTTATAGTATCCTTATTAAGGTTAGGGGTTCTAGTACTATAACTTAGGTATTATTAAAGTTTAGTGTGTTTATTTAGATTAAGTAGGGGCGCTAGGCTAGTACTAGGCTAGGCCTAGCTAGTTACCCTCTTTATTATTATATACTCTTAGCCCTCTTTAGTGGGGAGGATACTCTTAGGGACCTTAGGGCCTTAGTATTTAGGGTCTTTTAGCTCTTAAACTTAGTAGGTCTAAAGAGATATACCTCTTAGGTATACCCCTAATACTACTATATAACTAAATAGTCTTAGGACTAGGCTAGATACTTTCCCTTATAGTTAAGATACTATTCCCTTTAGTAATCTTTCTTTACTAGGTATACCTTATTTATACTATAAGACTAGTATATATACTAACTATACCTCTCTTTATTCTAGTAGTACCTTCTAATATAATTATACTAATAGTATTAGAAATATTATTATATTAGTCAAATTCGACTACCTCTGGGGTTTACCTATGAGGAATAGTATAAAAGGATAATGTCCTTTTATAGTTTTTAAAAATAACTTTTTTACCTTTTTTATATTTAATTTCTATTATTTACCTTATAATCTAAAGCCTTATAAGGTTTTCTATAGTCTCTAATA
>JAAHCF010000244.1:0-48450 GCA_038367545.1 Beauveria asiatica | reverse complement strand
GGGGGGGGGGGGGGGGGGGGGGGGGGGGGGGGGGGGGGGGGGGGGGGGGGGGGGGGGGGGGGGGGGGGGGGGGGGGTCTGTGAAGGGTGGGTGGAAAGGGAGAGAGATACATGAACAAGGGGTTCTACGGGTAAATGCAAACTGAAGGAGCGAGGAAAGACTATTACAGTTGAAACTGACACAATGGAGCGGCAGGCTGCCGCAACAGTGAGACGATGGCACTTTCTGCTCACCCCACGGCATTTTTAGGCTTCGCGCCACCAAAGAAACAGGCAAGGGCAGTTGGGCTATTTAGTTATTTGAATTTCGAATTAGCCTTGAGCGGGCTAGGACGGAATGGGGTCAGGTGATGGTACAGCGGTTCGTTAATAACCAGTATGTATGTCTTGGAGGCCCTTTTCGATGCGTGCTTGCGTCAGTTTCCGGCGGCAGCCAATGGATTGAGGACGTGGGTTTCTTGAGCCGCAGGCATGCGCCGGACGATTATTACTGGTAGTTTACACAGTAATCTGCAGGTGGGATTTATTATCTCCTGGCTCTGTGCGTGGGTGGCTTGCTCTGACTTTTGGTTATCTCTTGGTGGCGCACCCTTGTCATTTTCTTCTTTTCTTCCTTGGCCGCCATGTGCCGTGTCTCTTGGATGTAGTAAATAAGTATTTTCCCCAGGAAACTGACTGACTTGCTTTAAATACCAGCGGGGAATCGATATCAATACGCGTTTCCTTTTAATCGATTCTTGGCAATCCTCATGTTTGCCCTATTCACCCGAAACAAGGGCTTGTGCTCTTGACCCCCAAAACCCTGGTCATCTTTTGCTGCATCGTAAATGGCTAGGCTGTGGCCGCGCAGAGCGGGCTGCGCCGGGTTACCTTTTGCAGCAATGGCGGGCATTGTTTCCGTCACCCGTTCAAGTTTGTTGAGGATCACATGCAAAAAAGAAGACGCTGCGCGCATTCTTTACGCAATAGTTTGCCAAGAAATTTTCCATTCATTTCTTTCTGCATCCAGAGTTGAAATTAAATGACCAAGACAGATGGAAATATGAAAAATCATGGGCCAACAAGACAAGTACGATTGGGAAGGTGGGAGGGTACGGAGATAGTTTACGTAGGTAGGCCTATTTAGTAGTTACCTACGCAGCCAAATCTGAGCACCATGCAGGGAGCACACCACCAGCAGCATCTTGGCTGCAGAGACTAACGCTGGCTAGTTGTGTGCCATTTTTGCAGTTTTGTCCCCTCTTTTTAATGCTCATGCTGTCTTGTCTTGCCGCAAGGACTTGGCCAAGATGACCTCCCTCGAGGCTCAACGCCTACCTACACGTGCAGCAGAGGGGCTCTCTTAGAGGCCGCCTCCTAGCTAGTTAGGTAGTTTTGTTAGTAGCTTTTTTTAAGCGGGTGGCCGGACTGGGGCTAACTAGCCAGCTAGCGAGCTCCTTTGCTGTTTGCCCAAGGCTATGAACCCTGTAAAGTTGTCGGTCGCCCACTGCCACTTATTCGTCACGCTACGGCAATGGCATGGTCATTGTGGATATGTTTTTTAAACATCTGTGCGGCCTTTTCACCCTTGTTCCCATCAATCATTAATGATTAATCATGCAATGGCAACGTACTGGACGGTCGTCCGGAGTACTATGGGGCCGTTATTTATGGGGCTTTGTCGGCGTTATGGAGGCGGAATGCCGTACTAGAGCTCCGGGCTGGAGTTTACCCGAGGTGAAGGAAGTCATCCTGGAGTTGACCAGTTACAAGAAGCCGAGGAATTGTTTGAATTAGTGTTTTATCCAGAGTTTCTCGGGGTTTATTTCTTTTTCCCTCTTTTTTAAACGTGGGCTTGGCAATTGCACATACAATTGGACACACGCATGGCAACTACGGATGTTCAGCATGATACGCTAAGCTACAGCAAAGACACTCCATTTGCAGTCAAACCAAGTAGTCACGCGAGCAACAAAAATGTAATTGCTGCACAAGATAAAAAAAATAAGAATAAAAGGACCACAAAAATGCTGCCATCTCGTCTCGTGCGTGACTGTTTTCCCAAACTTCTTGGCCGGTCCGGCTTCAGACAGGTACGGATTACAGACACCATACTGTAATCCGTACGCTACCCGCTAAAAGACGTACCCCTGCCAGCCCCCATGCAAGCCTCCAAAAAGTCCCCACCAGCCTACATAGATTGGCCCATCCCCGTGGGCCAGCCGCCTGGCTATCAGAGCTTCAACAATCAAAATGACAGGGCTCCGCCCCCGTTTCTCCAGGCTCATGGGCACGTTTGCCTACATCGATGCGCTACCAAGCGATGGGCACTTGGCGCCACGTTCCTTTCCTTGAGGATTTCTTTTCTTCTCTTCTTGGAACCTCGCACGCCATCTCTTTTTTGCTCCTTTGACAAAATCACTGCACCTCTCACATGTACAGCTGTTGAACCATTTGTTGCCTTGTCTCCTAGTGTTGGTCACACATCGTAAGCTGTTCACACCAGCAACCACCAGAGAGCAAACACACTACTCTCCGAGTCAATCGATGCCATGTACGGCTCTCAGAGCCATGAGCGGCGGCAAGCCATGAAAGCTCTCCGCAACCAGAGCATCAAGATCATCGCCGGCTACACTATCCTCGGTTCGTTTCCACTCTCCTCGACCCATCTAACAAAACAGCCCTCACGATCCGCGCATCCCTCTAACCAAACCAATCTTCTTAGGCTTCTGCAACGTTATCCTCTCCAACATCATCTTCTCCTCCAGCTACCTCATCATCCCCTACTCCCGCCCCATTGTCCTGCTCATCCAGCTCCTACCCGCCCTCTTCACCAAGCTGCTGGCCCCCCATGCGCTTCTGCCCTACCTACCGTGGAAGCTACGCCCTTTTCTCTTTGCCGGCTGCTGGTCCCTCGCCGTCTTCATCTCCTCCGTCACACCCGCCAACGTGCCCGCCGTCTGGCGCGTCCTCGTCGTCGTGCTCGCCGCCGCCACCGCCGCCGCCACCGACGTCTCGTCCCTCGGCCACCTACGCCACTTTGGCCGCGCTGGACTCGCCGGCTGGGGCATCGGCACCGGCGCCGCGTCCCTCCTCTGGGCCGTTGCGCCGTACGTCGTGACCGTTTCCGCACACGTTTTTCTGCGCGCTGCGCTCGACTACGCTCACTACTTTGTCGGCGCGGGGCTCGTCGCCCACTCCATGATCCTGCGCCGGCCGCCCGTCTTCACCTGCACGACCGTCGACAGCATCAAGTATGACGCCCGCGCCGCCGAGGAGGGCAGCGGCGAGTTTGTCGTCCAGGAGCCGCCGCCGCAGCACCATGAACCCACAACCTGGGCCGGCCGCTTCGAGCACAACCTGCGACTCGTCGACCCGCTCGCCAAGCCGTACATTCGCACCCTCTGCTTCGCCTTTACGCTGCAGGCGCTCGTCGCCCCGGGTATTTCGCGCGCCTACGGCCGCTCTGCCGTCTTTGGTACCTTTGAGACCTTTTCCGCCGTCTACAACCTCGCCTTCCAGGCCGGCAACCTCGTCTCGCGCTCCACCATCCTGCTCGTCCGCATCCGCCACCTCGCACGCCTGACCTCGCTGCTTGCCGTCGTTGTCGCCGCCCTCCTACTGAACGGCGTTGCCGTCTTTGTCGTCTCGCCGTACCTCGTCCTGCCCGCGCTCTTTGCCGCCGGTTTGCTCGGCGGCGCCGCCTACGCAAACATTTTCGCTTCGGCCCTAGAGCAGATGGCGACTGATAAGCCCGCCGATGCGGAATTCGGCCTCGGTGTCATCAGCACTGGCGAGACGGTAGGCACGCTGTGTGGCTCGCTGCTTGCGGCGTTGGCAGAACAGAGTCTCTGCAGCGTCGACGCGGGAACTGGCACTAGGTGGTGCTACACCGAATTTTGAGCATCTTTTCCCCCTTCCATTTCACTGCGCTTTCAACAATGCGACATGACGCACGATACCCAGCTTTTTGTTTTGTACAATATTTCGGCATGTTATATAGGATATACCCCTTGGCAGGTGGCAAGCAGCGACGACTAGTTTCAACATTTAATTATGATATCTTCACACCAATTCTGAAGATTATGGCAGCTCATAAATATAGCCTTTGATAAATATGTCTAGGATGATTTATAAAGCAATACTTGGCCCAGTACTTGACTACAACACAGACTGCGCGCACGTTTCCCGTCAGGCGCCTCGTGCGCCTCGCCATGAGACGTCTCGGCGACGGCCACTACTTCAAATACACCCCATAAGCAATCTTCCTTATATGAGCTCGCAGCTAGATTTCTTCGCTGATTGTAGTCGTATTCATCCTCATCGGCATTCATCTCGAAATACCCCTAGTAATCGTCATCATAGTCGTCGCCACCATACGTCTCTTCATATGCCTCCTCGTACTCCTCTCGAGCCTCCTCCAGCTCCTCTAGATCACTACTGCTCGCCGACGAGCTCGCCGCGTCACGTAGTGCCTCTTCGTACCGCGCTCTAGCTTCTTCTACTTCTTCGCGGTCACTCGACGACACCGAGTCGCCGTCAATGTCGTGGGCGGGCAGTACTGCGGGTATGGGTGCCTCCCATCGGTCTCCGTCCCTGTATACTCGATCCTCCACGTCCTCTTTGGCGTAGTCAACCCTGTCCTCGACGCGATTCTCAACCCCGTCCAGCCGCTCCTCGATTTTATCAAATTTGTCCTCGACTGCGTCCTCGGCCTTGCCAAAGAGATAGGAGCCGGCCGCGCCGGCCGCGAGGCCTGCGACGGCGCCCAACGCCATTCCACCCGCCATGCCCATGCCGCCTCCGCTGCTCTTGGTCGCACCGGAAGGCGGGCCCGGCGGAGGGCTGTAAGCGTATTGTCCCGGCGGCGGACCAGAAGGCGGGCCGGGCGGCGGACTGTAAGCGTAGTGACCGGGTGGCGGACCAGACGGTGGATAGGCGTCACGAGTATCACCACCCAGCGAAGATGGTGCATAGTAGCCGGGTGCTTCCCACTGGGTCTCTCGGCTGGTTTCGTTGACGTAGTACCAGCGCTGCTGGTGGTGGTCGTAAAAGGGACGCCATTCGCGCGGGATCGGGGGTTTGTCTTGGGGAGGTTGGTATGGAGGTGCTGGCGGGGGCGAGCCGTACTGGTCCTGCGGAGGAGGAGAGCTGTATTGCGAAGGAGGCGGCTGCTGCTGTTGACCTTGGTACCCGTAGCCTTGCTGCTCTAAGGATATGGTCAGTAGACGTCTTATCCCCGTTTGGAGGGGTCTACCAACGAGGGGGATATTGGCCGTTGTTGGGACCTAGGCCTAGGTTTCCAAAATTGTGAGAAAGATTATCCTGATACGCAGCCATGGCGATGTATCAGCGCCGATGCCGCAAGAAGCCTGTTGCGGGGTCGATGCTGGCGAGAGTGACAAGTGTTGTGTTTTGTGTACTCAGTAACAAGAGAAAACGCCAAGACCAGCTTCTTTAAGCATACAGCCAATGGCCCAGTTTTGCCTACAACGGGCCGCTCGGGATGCGGAACACAGAGCGAGCGCGCTATTTTTCAGGGTCTTGTCTGGTGGGTAACTGGAGTCTGCCTTATGGAAGGCCAGCGCTGGGCGCGCAGCCGCTGCTACAGTGGGTCTAATACGGCTGATCCCGCTATAGTTTCCAGCTACAGCTGTAGCTTGCTGCTAGCAGCACGTCCCTGAAAATACAATGTAATTTTATGGTAGTAGCGCATGTCTGATTCTTTCATCTTCGAGCGAAACAAGACTCGACCGAAAAAATCCTCACGGAGTGATCGCCCTTGTCCAGATTTCAGGGAGAGAAAGTCGCCGGACAGACGGTCGATCCTGCCTACATGCATGAGTTGCTTAGTGCGGGATATGCAGCTACCCAGACGCCTCCCTCGCTACGTACCATCGCTTCTTGCAAACTACCTAACCTATTCTCCCTGTTGAAAGTTGGGAAGCAAAGCAGAGTGAAACAAGACGGCGTCATGATTCTCAGCTGGCTCCGTGTAGATGGCACATACGCGGAACAAGTTTGGGCCAATACTTCGTGCAAATGCAGTGATACCCAACTGCGCCATGACCGGCCAGATTCAGCAGCCGTCGTTGAAGACGCCATCTACACATTTATCCAACTGACTACCTTTTTATCGAGTTTGTTCCACTTTTGAGCAAAGCAAAGAGTTTCGTGAGCTTAGCCTCAACTTGGGTATACATCAAGATGGTGAGATACTTGTCAACAATTCTAGGGCCGATGATCAAGGGAAGTCCTGCTTTGAACAAAGCCATCATGGCCACTAGGCGCGACAGTATAATTCGCAGCGATACAGAGTCTGATAGGGACAGAAAGTCTGGAAGAAACAGGTTTAAGAGAAACAGAGTGGTAATTCTACGGATATTGCTTTCGAAATTTGAAGACGGGTCGCCGCAGCTCGTTGACGCAATGATTGAAGCAATCTGAGCAGAGCACGCAGAGGTTGTGCTGTTGCTGATCCGCGACTTCAAATGCCAAGTTGACACCAAATCTAGCGCTGGCGAATACCCCGTTCACATTGCTGTCGAACAGTATTGTAATGAAGCCTCAAAATACTGGTCGATGATGGTAAAGCCAGCCTAGACAAGAAGAATGGAAATGGCAGAACAGCACTCGAATGTGCTGTTGCATGTGACCGAGAGGACATGGTGGGCTATCTTTGTCGTAACGGAGCAGAGGTGTCACCGGACAGTCTGAGACTGGCCCTGAAAGATGGAAAATACAAGAGCGCACAGCAGTTGCTCGAATTAGGAGTCAAGGTTAGTGACGAATGCTTTGAGGTGATCAAAAAAGGCTGGAAAGAGGCAACTGCCGCAAAGCTGGTCAAACTTCTCAAGAATTTCCAGGAGCGAAATAATGGGCGGGCGAGAAGCGGGGTTGAAAGCGGCGTGCCTTTGGAAGATTCGAACAGTCTTGACAGGAAACAAGCAGAATCTGATTGAGAAGTCTGTTATTTTTCTAGATGTTGTTGTTAGGTGTAGCATATAGCAGAATGGCAGAGGATATGCAGCGGCGCATGAGACTGTCATCGGCTTCCTTTGGCCTGCGCGGCATCGGTTCAATCTGACCATCTCAATGCCCATCAGAGTATTTATCCGTGATGGGGATTTTCTTTTGGCTCTAGTGCTGTATTTAGTGTGTTAGAAACAGGACTGGCAGCACTGTGTTGCGATGAGTTTCGAGTTGGAAGTGCAAGTCAGTGAAGGTGGTCTGGTGGTAGAGTACGTTGCCGGACTCCCATCAGGTCCCCCTTAGCGGTTCGTGCAACACTTTGTGCCTCGTGTGCAGGATGACTTTGGACTGCGGCTCGCGTGACAAGTGAAGCCTGACGGGTATATCCCCGGCGCCAACACCTCGTCACACAGCATGCTAACTAGGTACCGAGGGAATTGACGAGGCTGGTTTCATCCCGCCAAGTCATGAATCATGATTCATCAGGGCCCATCGCATCACATTGCCGAGAACATGTTCATAACAGACGGAATCAAATCCAGAGTCGAAACATGTTCGAAATTCGGTTGTTTATAGATGGCGGCCCGTGCCGCTCAACAAGAAAAATCAAGTGAAAGAATGAAGCCTGTATACATTGCCAAGCTAGACCATTCACAGAAGCTCTGCTCCGCCACAATGCTGCCCCGCTATCATGTTGTTCGCCCCTCAGTCAGCCGTGACCCGGTCAGCTTGCAGTTAGCGATGATCGCCGCGCCTCTTATTTTTTAACCTTTACGCATCCTTTTTCCCTGACGCATCGACATCTGCCGCTCGACGTCCCTCACCAGAAATTTGCTCCTCATCTCCGCATCGAGCGACCTGACTTACCCTCGTCGATTGCGACTCGGCCAATACCGTACAGACCTGTTTACCCTCCAACAACCCCGCGCGCCTCGGCCGGCAAACTCGTGCAAAAGCCACGTACGAATCCTCATCAACCACCCTGACCACCATGTCGGGATACCCAGGCCAAGGAGGCTACGGCGCCCAGCAGCACAACGGCGGCGCCTCGGGCTGGGGGTATGGCGGCAGTCCTGCCCCGGGCTACGGCCACAACGGTCCGCCCCAGTACGGCGGCTACGGTGGCCCTCCTCCCCCTCAAGGATACGGCGGCCCCCCTCCTCAGGGATATGGCGGTCCTCCTCCCCAGGGATACCACGGCGGCCCGCCTCCTCAGGGCTATGGACCGCCGCAGGGCTATCACGGAGGTCCCCCCCCTCCTCCCCAGTACAGCCGCCCCCCGCAGCAGAACCAGTATCCTCCTCCGAACCGACCGCCTCCTCCGGGCCACGACGCCTACGGCTACCCCATGCAAGGTATGGGCGCCGGCCAGCGAACGGGACCTCCCCCACCTACGGGTGCGCAGGCGTTTGGTCACGGCGCGCCGCAGGGCTACACTTTCCAGTACTCCAACTGCAGTGGTCGTCGCAAGGCGCTGCTTATCGGTATAAACTACTTTGGCCAAAAGGGCGAGTTGCGCGGCTGCATCAACGACACGAAAAACGTGTCGCGATTCCTCAACGAGCGCTACGGCTACAAGTGGGAGGACATGGTTATCTTGACGGATGATCAGCAGGACCCGCGCAAGATTCCCACAAAGCAAAACATGCAGCAAGCCATGGAGTGGCTAGTCCGCGATGCGCAGCCCAATGATGCTCTCTTTTTCCACTACTCCGGTAAGTTTTGGACGACTCACTGCCATGCAAGCTTGTTACAGCGACGCTAACTGCTAGACCAGGACACGGAGGACAGACCGAAGACTTGGACGGCGACGAAGATGACGGCTTCGACGAAGTTATCTACCCCGTGGACTTCCAGCGCGCTGGCCACATTGTCGATGATGAGATTCATTACAGAGTTGTGCGCCCTCTCAAGCCTGGTGTGCGCCTCACGGCCATTTTCGACTCTTGCCACTCCGCCACTGCCATGGATTTGCCCTATGTCTACTCCACCAAGGGTGTCCTCAAGGAGCCCAACCTGGCAAAAGAAGCCGGACAGGGACTGCTGAGCGCCCTGGGCTCGTATGCGCGCGGTGACTTGGCTGGCGTGGCCACGACTGTCTTTGGCTTTGCAAAGAGTGCGTTCAAGGGCGACGATGCGTACGAGAAGACGAAACAGACCAGGACGTCGCCCGCCGACGTTGTCATGTGGTCTGGCAGCCGAGACGACCAGACATCGTACGTTGACACAATCCATTCGAAGAAAAAGTGTCTCTACTAACAATGTTGTAGTGCCGACGCCACCATTGATTCGCAGGCTACCGGCGCCATGTCGTGGGCTTTCATCACGGCGATTAAGCAGAACCCGAACCAAAGTTACGTGCAGCTCCTCAACAGCATTCGTGACGTGCTGGCGTCCAAGTATACTCAGAAGCCGCAGCTTTCGTGCTCCCACCCTCTTGGTAAGCTAGACATTACAACGCAAGCTTTTACACAGGGATGCTAACCAAGAATAGACACGAACCTCCTTTTCGTCATGTAATGGTCAGTCTCTACAGGTGCGGTTCGGGCTATCTTTCTTTTTGTTTTGGTTTATGCTGTTATGACTAGGCCTGGAAGGCAAAATGAATTGATTGTTGTATTTCTTTTATACCTGTTCAGTACATGATTGTACGCGACGTTGAAATGTTTACAAGTCCGAGTTACTCACAACGCCATCCCGCAGCAAGAGCACGTCCATGTTGATGCACGATCGACAACAATAAAAGCAGAGTCTGCATTCATGTACCCCAACTTTCCTTTGGAGCAAAAAACGTGGCAATCCTAAGAACACGTTAGTAACTTGCGACTTGTACCAGGGAAACTGGCCAAGTTACCCCATGACGACAAAGCAGGCACACAATATCCCACCCTTGAGCCCCGTCGCCCTCCGCCTGTCCCCGCCACGGCCAGCGCCCAACACTAGCAGTTTGACTAAAAACACGGCACCCAGCAGCATGGCCATCTCGAACCCATCGAGCGCCAGCACGACGGGCCTCTGCAGCGCCCAGCCCGCGAGCACCGTCAGCGGCGCTACACATAGCGCGACTTGGATCGCCGACCCGGCCGACACAGCAACGGCCAGGTCGAGGTTGTCGTGCGCCGCGACGGCCGCCACCGTCAGGTAGCTTGACAGGTTGCCAGCGAGCGGCAGTAACACGAGCCCGATAACGGCCTCGGACAGACACCACCGGCGTGTTACAGCGTCGAGCGTGCCGGCGAGCAGCCGCGCCGAGACGCCGAGCAGGATGGACGCGACGAGGAGGATAGCGGTGCATGCAATGACGGTGCCGAGCCGGCAACGGCCCCCGGCCGAGTGCCGCTCGGTGTTGCGGTCGTTGCTGAGGATCCGTGCGAGGCCGGCGCGCGCAAAAGGGCGATGCGGTGACTGAAAGCTCAAGCTGGATGAGGCGCGGCTGCGGCTGGATCCGGCCGACAGGGACCGAGACTGATACCAGCGCATGTGCGGCGGGAGTAGAAGCGGCGAGGCGACGGTGCAGACGCTGTGCTCACCGCGGATGCCGGTGAGTGAGCGTCCGCGCGGCGGCTCATCGTTGTCATTGTCCCCCTCCGAGTCGACGCTCGCAGGACCAATGCTAGACATGCGGCGGACGTACAGGTCCGAGGTGGGCTTCGTCTTTGTGTCTTTGGCGAAGCGCAAGGTCCGTGGCGGCAGCGGAGGAGACGTGCGGCGGCGTAGCAGCGGCGGAGGCGTTACGGGGATGGGCTGCTCAGCGGCATCTTCCTCGTCAGGTGCAGCGTGGTGGCTGCTTTGCATGGTGTGAAGGAAGTAGGCCGTGTACATGACCAGGACGAGAATGGCGGAGGCGCGGCTCATGCTGACAACCATGTCGT
Organism: Beauveria asiatica; assembly: GCA_038367545.1. Taxonomy (NCBI): domain Eukaryota; kingdom Fungi; phylum Ascomycota; class Sordariomycetes; order Hypocreales; family Cordycipitaceae; genus Beauveria; species Beauveria asiatica. The sequence goes on along the minus strand of JAAHCF010000244.1, from coordinate 37,628 downwards.
TGATGTGGTGGGCGTTGGTAAAGGCAAAACGAAAGGCCGTCTGCGGTGGGTTTGTGTAAGTACATGGCAGGGTACGTGGTCAGGGTGGGTGGTCAGGGTGAGGAGAGAGGGAGACGTACGGGGATCATGAATACAAAGACGGAGACGAAGAGCAGACAAGCCAGCATGTGCGTCTCGGTGCTGTCGAGGGAGTCGTCTCCGCCGGTGGCGTCGGCGGCTATAAGGGCGCTGCCGAGGATCGGTAAGAGGTTGACCAGGATGGACCCCAGGATGGAGGCCTGCACGATTTTCACGTGGCCATTACCGAGGGTAAAACTACTTGTGTTAGATATCTTGTTGCATTAGAACAGAATTATCAATCTTACAAACTATGACCCAGTATCAGCAGATGTGACGCGACCCCTCCACAAATAAAGCCAACTTACAAGAGAATCATCTCTACAATGTTACCCAAGCTGATGTTCAGGAACGCGCCGACCGCATCGCCCGCCTCAAGAGCGATCCGCTCAGTCGCATCCGTGAGCAGCGCCGACAGCGGCACAATGGCGAGCGCGTTGACGGCAAAGACGACGACGGACGGGGCGGCGGCGCAGTACGCGGCGACGCCCATGGGCACGCAGATCAGCAGGCCGTTGACGTAGGGCTCCAGGATCATGTCGCCGACGGCGGCGGCAAAGGCGGCTGCCTCTGTGTCGTCGGCGTGTTCTCCGCGGCGACGGCGAGCGTTACTCGAAAAGGTATCGTAGTGTGACGAGGGCGGCATGCATTGCCGCGCGGGGGCGTGCTCGCGGAACGCGCGGTGGAGGCCCATCCATGAACGTAGTATGTCGTGGTAGGCATCTACTCCGGAGAGTGACAAGGGTTAGACAACCAAAGATTTGGCCGATTTTTTCTTCACCCGATTTCTTTTGTCGCATTTCGGTGAACGGGTGACGGCAAAGACTCACTTGTAAGCACTTGAGTAAGCCCCCCGCGAGACTGGCGATTGCCACGCGTCTTGACATTATGACAGGTCGTGTCGACATGATGGATAGGGAAGCGCATATCCACAGATGGGGAAGCCGGGTCTTGCTGGTGGTGGCCATGGTGCTGCGAAGTGTCGTTGCTAGATTTTGGTGATGATGTGTCCGAGGTATGGGGACTGGCCATGGAGCCCACGAAGCAGGACGGTTTCTCAAGCCAGATGTCGGTAGAGAGAAAGAGGACATGGACGGGATGGGATTATAAAGACCTGAATATTTTGGATGGGCTTCTAGGACAGAAATTGGGCCATTATGCGCGACATGCCAGAGGTGCAAAGGAGGGGGGGCAAGCAGGTATAACTAGTCGGTTAATAATAGACTACATGGCGCAGGGTAAGATGCATGTGAGTGATGTAGAAGCTACAGCTTTAGACAGGGCCACAGTCTGACATGAGGGCAGACGATGATCAACTTGGGTCCTGGTATTGGATAGCCCAAGGCGGCAGTGCGGGATATTCATCGTCGACGTGACAGTGAAAGGAAGAAGGGGGGTGGGAGCAACGACGCGAACATGGCGTATAAATCGGGGGGCGGTAAAGGCAAACAGATGCGTGTCAGAAGATGCGGGATTTATCTTTTGACAAGACGTGAGAAAAAAGGATAGGATGGCAGGATCCCATACGAAGCTTGTAGTCTCGGCGAGGTCTGTTCGTCCAGGTGAGAGCAGATGGGAGGGGTACGGTCGATCAACGCCGAGCGACCACGTCGAGGATCGGCGGGGGGAGGGAAGGGCGGTGTCGGACCAAAATGCAGCCCAATGAATCCGTAACAAGACAAGAAGAATGAAGAGTGCGCGAGAGAAAGAGAGCAGCAACATGATGTGATGATGCAGATGAAACTGGTGTGGTTGTAGTGGCGCTGGGGATGCCAGAGGGAGAGGGCCCCCCTAAAAATTCGCGCCAGTGAGGAGCGGCGCCGCGCCGAATAAGGCATGTTTGCTGCGTTGGGCCCCTCCCTCCCCCCATGTTTTGGGGATTCTTTCGGGTGACTCCGATCGAAGCGGGACGATGCATGGTGGGTGCGAGTACTTGGCGTGTACCGCGATAACTATCAAATCGTCTTTTTGCACCCCCCAACGAAGAGCTCACTAACTATTTAGGTAGTTATGGTGCGAATGTTGCTGAGGGGTTTACTTACTGGGCGGGTCTCGCTGCTGCGGTGGTATTTGCAATGGGCGGCAACGTTTTTGGTGCAAAGTTTCCCCTCTGCGGGTTATTATTAGGTTCTCGGTTTTTCTCGCCTGGTGGCATCTCGCCTGGTGGCAAGAGGCTCGAGGTTTTTGGGGGTATCAGAGATGCCGTTGTTGCCGTTGGGCCCCTCTTCCGGAATAGAACCATGAACCATGATGCTTTGCACAGACATCGGAATGGGCTTGCCAGGAGGAAAATGGCTAGAGGCCGGCTTTTCAGGGCCGCTGTTTTGACAAGTCGACGTGGCTGTGTCGTCGTCATCAGCATCATCATGACAGGAATCGCTATTGGTTGTGCGCTGCTCGCATTCGGGCTGCCTCGTGCTATTTAGATTCCCCATTTCTGAGGCCCCTGCTATTGTCATCGTTGGGCATAACTATGTACTAACTAGTTAGCGCCCGTTACAACTCGGTAATTTCTTGGTGCCCAGAAAAGGCCACACAGTGCGCCAGTTTTTTTTTTTTTATCTTGCTTTTTCTACCTAGCCCAGGTACTTTTTGGTGCCAATTGAACCAGCATGTGCAGGCAATCCCTACAAGTTATATCGGCATGCAAATCCATAATCTTCGAGGGCGTGGTGATGCAAAGTTGTGTACCATTAAGAAAAGCTTGAAAAGCTTGAACTCTTCAGAGCGGAATTTCATGCTGGGATTCCAAAAGGAGAACCTTGCTTGCGAGAATCTTGCTTGCGAGAGTCGTTCTGGGAACGACATTTTCGGTACCAAATTGTCATCTGATCATCAGCAAAGTCCCATGTCGCCGGCACTTCAAAGTCAGATGAAACTGGGAGTTCTGGGAAAGTTGCAGGGCGTTCATCATGGTCCATCTTGTATAGCAAACCAAGTCTCGTGTAGTCCAGCCTTGCGTCGCAAGCTCAACTAGATGTGCGCCAAAGCAAGCATCCAGCTTCCGCAACGGCCAGAACTCGTGATGGACAAGAGTGGCAATAGGGAATATACAGTATAGTTTATTCCACGACATGAAACAAAGGTCCAAGGTTGTAGGGGAACACTCTAGATGCGTATGTATTGGAGCTTTATCGGTTTTCGCAACGCGTATCTTGACAGCAGAACCTAGACTTCCTTGGGACGAAACTCACTTCGCTACTTCCCACCTTTTGATGGGCTTCTTCCGCACATAGATACTGTATGAGGTTATTCGCACGCTGTCCACTCTCCACTAGAATGTCTAAAAACGCATTGTCATGCTGACGATAGCCGAGGAAATTGACGACAAACGGGCCTACAACAAGAGCCCCAGCTCTGCCCAGGTTATATCGGGAAGGCTTCACAGCTTGTAATAAAACCCTTTAGCGCACAGTGAATGTTGAGATGTGTGTCTTGGAGGCGAAACATGACACTTTGCAATGGTTTGCATACTCTGCCAAGTTTGTATACGTCGGCCAGTGTAAGGTACGGGAATAGAGCATCTTGAACTTGTACAGTGTGTACAAAGCAATATTGGCACTATGCAGGCCCTTGTTTACTAACTTATTATCTTGAACCAGTGTGCATCAAGCAGGACGCTAAGAAGTTAGAGGCCTTTCCCGCCGAGACCCCTAATAGGTACCCTTCTATCTTCTATCAACAGGCTGCCACTTCCCAGCTTTTGCCTTGGCCAATTATCGCGAGAGCTTCTCAGTACCTACCAGTCAGTCAGTAACTACACAATAGACAAGGAAAAGCCAAAAACTGTACCCTAGAAGCCTAGGTATACATGCTTGCTAGTAAAATTACACGAGATGCCTCAAAAAGAGGTCCTGCCCTGGTCGACACCGCATAACTACTCCTTCCAACCACACCACTCACGCAAGTTTCGCACAAAGCAACTCTGATTCCTCCCGCGCCCACCGCCTCACTTCAATTCTCTCAAAGTTCTTGTCAGTCCATTCCGTCTCTAATAAGCTGTGTCGGGCATCCGCAACTTCATGAATTGCACGCCCTTCTGCGCTCCAGCTTCCCTTCAAGCTCCCCATATAAAGAGTCCAAAAATCAAACGCACCAATCCTCGTTGTAGCCCTCCCTCCCTCGTTTGCCTCTCCTCTCTCATCATCATCATCATCCCACATCACCCCCCCGTTTCCCCCGGCATGAAAGTTCGCGCCGCCACCGACGCCGACGTCCCCGCCATCGCGGCCCTCATTCTCGCCGCCGCCTCCGCCGAGGCGCCCTGGACGAGCTACCTGCCGGCGCGCCTGCGCCGCGACCCGGTCCTCGTGCAGCACGCCGAGCTCGTGCTGCGCGACCACCTCGCGGCCGGCAGCGAGACATCGGCCGTCGTGGTTGCCGAGCTGTCTGCCGACGAGTCGGACCGCAGCCGGCTTGAGATTGTGGCCGCCGCGGTCTGGGATACCCAGACCTCCTGGGCGCAGCCCACCAAGACTGGGCAACTCCCCAAAACTGGTACGATTCTGTCATGCGCTTTCATTTTTTTCCCCGTTTCTTTTCTTTTCTTTTCTTTTCTTTTTTTTTTTTTTACCATTCTATTTTACCCTCCAGAGACACTTTAGAAACTAACAGTGAACCCTTAAAAGACGCCGCGGGCTGCACCACCACCACCTCCCCTGCAGGCGACGACTGGTGCCCCCACGACGCCTCGGACGACTACCGCAAGCTCGCCGCTCTCAGCGACGCCATGCGCCAGGGTCGCCGCCGGTACTTTGCCGCCGAGGAGCCGCACGTCTACCTGCGCGTCCTCGCCACACACCCGGACCACCAGGGCCGCGGCCACGCCAAGGCCCTCTGTCGGTGGGGAGTCGCCCTCGCCCGCCTCAAGCGCGTCGGCGTCTGCCTGGAGACGGGCTCGCGCGGCTACATTGCGCTCTCGGGCATGGGCTTTGAGCATTTGGGCGCCATCGTCGTTCCGGCCGGCCAGGGCTACGACGAGCAGGTCCTCAAGGCCCTTCGCATGGACGCGGCGGCTGCGCAGGCTGCGAGTCCAAGTGTATGGGACTCGCTGTGGAAGTACATTTCCAGTTGAAATCTTTTTGATGCAACTATTTTAGACGGCGTCAGACGGCGGTCTTCTCACACTCGGCATTGTATCTAGCATCCGCAACCACCATGTTGTTGTTTTTGACGTTTTCGGAGTCTCGGTTTCACTTGGAGCAACTTGCTCTACTTTTAGTCAAATCCCATTCTTTGGCTCCTTTTCACCTTCTATGAATGATATTGCGCCTCTGTTTGCTCCTTCCAACTTTCCATCATTGTCATTGCGCCTCTATTTATTACCCTTGTAAAGAAAATCATCGTCATCTCTTTCATGACGTATTCGACAATTCTGTCCACGGGTCTTTTGAGCCTATATGACGATATTGCGTGATGTACCTGGACGGTGGTCGCGAGTCGTCTAATCTCTGATCCTTGGTTCGCACAAAGTCTTGCCAAACTTCCCGCTTCTCCTTTGGACGAGTCGGCCACCACCGGCGAGAGCTACCTTCCTTGGCTTGCATAGTCCGTACCCAGTCAATATCATGCACGCCGTTTAGTTCCAGGTTCTCTTCTCCCCACTCCTCGGATATATTAGTTCCGTCTATCAAATCACACAGTTCCAACTGATTACGCCTGTCTAGGCAGCTCTGAGCAAAGGCTTTTAGACTGGGATAGGGTAGCCCACGGAGGCTGTGGACTATATCGAGAGAGGCGCGGCAGTCTAAATGCACATCGTAATCAGGTATAATGAGGAAATTGTGGTTACTTTGACGTGTTCCAAATCGACTATACGTATCCATGCGAGAACCTGGGATAAAATTCTTCGGTGGAAGAGCAGTAAACGCATCATCCGATCGGAAGAGATTTTCGGCGGCCGTGACTTGGTCGGCAGGTACGCATATCTCCCAGGTCTGCCATTTCATGTCAAAGGTCAGTGATCGTCTCAGTGACACAGGGCATTTAACGCACGCTCCTTATACGACGGGCGCCGTAAAATTTGAGAGCCGAGACGCCAACACAACAGCAAGGTATGTTGTGCTCGGTAAGGATCCGTACAACATGGAGTGTTTTTTTTATTTCCTCCAAGCAGTTCCTCATGGCAAGATCAAGATACTCCTCGTTCGGGGCTGCGCGAGTTTAGATTCAAGCAGAGTCGTATGGAATAGAAAGAGGTCAAGCAGTAAATGAAAGCGACGTCAGCTGACCTGCGTTTAAACATCAAGATTCCTCGCACTGAGTGGAGAAGCGGGCTTCCCTCATCACAGAGCGGCGCAAACCAACAGAAAACAACAAATGCCCGGCGACGAAGAAAAAGTTGGGTTTTGGCAAAATCAATCTAACTAATTCGCCAGCTTGAATTGCAATTCCAGCGTTTCTTGGGGCGGTGACAGACGGTGATGGGCGGTGCATAAGGTACCTACAGTGGGTGGCAGTATGTATTTGACCCCTACCAGGTAGCGGTTTTGCGGTGGAGGGGGTCAAATACATATTGCCACCCACTGTAATCCCTAGTGGGCCTCAACAAGTGCGCCCTGTCAACGACACGCACGCCTTATTTAGTTACAACTTACAGGTACCGTACGGATTAGACGGAGTACTATTTAGGCCAGCAGTTTCTATTGTACTTTACTAAATTTAGCCTATCTGTCCATATAAGGTTAAGGCTTGATTCCTTAGTAATTAGTTAGCTAATAAATGCCCAAGTGATCATCTATCAAAATATTTGCTTTTCTGCCACCCGGAGTCGTCAAATCCTGGCTATAACTCAACGGCTCGCCGGGCTGACGTTCCTTCTGAATCATCGTTCTTGGGTTTCCCTTGCACCATTCAAAGGACCCGTCAGGCATAATGGCACGCGAGATCAAGATTCCCTACATTGAGACGCCGCTTGTCAAGTCGGCCAGCTTATCCCGCGCCGCCGGCTGGTACGTGATGCCAGCATCGCCCTCATTCCGACCAAAGACGTTGACCTTTTACCGCGCAGCAATGTCTACCTCAAGCTGGAAAACCTGCAGCCGTCTGGATCTTTCAAGTCGCGCGGCATCGGGCACTTCATGGTCGAGCAGCTCAAGGCGCTCCGCGCGCAGCCCGGCGCGTCGTCGGCCTCTGCGCACTTTTACTGCTCGTCGGGCGGCAACGCCGGGCTCGCGTGCGTGCACGCCGCGCTGACGCTCGGGTGCCTGGCGACGGTGGTGGTGCCGCTGTCGACGACGGAATTCATGATTGGCAAGCTGCGCGAGGCGGGCGCGAGCGACGTGCTGCAGGTGGGCGCGTCGTGGCAAGAGGCCGACGACCACCTGACGGGCACGCTGATGCCGGCGGCGCGGGCGGCGGGCGAGGCGCCCGTCTATGTGCCGCCGTTTGACGCGCAGGGCATCTGGGACGGCAACGCCAGCATCACGCGGGAGCTGCTGCGGCAGCTGGGAACCGTCGTCAACCACTACCCGGTGACGTCGCCGGCGGCCGAGGGCCTGTCGGAGATGTCGCCGCCCAATATTGACGCCATTGTGTGTAGCGTTGGCGGCGGCGGCTTGTTTTCCGGCATCATGCAGGGCGTCGAGGAGTTTGGCGTGCAGCACCGCACGCGCGTCGTGGCCGTCGAGACCCAAGGCGCCGACTCGCTGCACCAGGCGGTGCAGCGCATGGAGCCGGTTACGCTGCCGGCTATTACGAGTCTGGCGACGAGCCTGGGCGCGCGCCGTGTGTGTAGGCAGGCATTCGCGTACGGCCTCCGTGACAATGTCTCGACGGTGGTGCTGTCCGACGCTGAGGCCATTCGCGCGTGTCGGCGGTTCGCGGATGAGGAGCACTTTGTGGTGGAGCTGGCGTGCGGCGTGTGCCCGGCGCTCATTTACAACGGGCAGATCAAAGACCATATTCCCGGCTTTAACGAGAACTCGACAGTGGTGATTGTGGTGTGCGGCGGAAGCAACATGTCGTATGAGATTATGGACAAGTACATGGCTGGACTGGAATAGACAGCATCTGATGAGTGGGCTTGGTAAAGGTGGACAAAATGACTGCGTACAAGCGACTAGACATTCATATGGGAGATTGGGTCAAGGCACGACGAAGCAAGAAACATGGTATTGGCGATGTCAATAGAATTTATGGATTATTGTTTTCAAGGCACCACAGGTCGGGGTCAGCAGTGGCCAGGCGTGAGGCCACAATGCAGCCTGCGGTGCCGCCTTTGAATCATTGTCAGTGAGCCACAGAGTTTTGGCTATAATTGGTGCTTGTTCGGTTTACGAGGAAATTCAGCACTTGCGACCATGACATGGACTTCATCGAGGCCTGCTGGCTGTCTGTGGCAGAGACCTATGTTGCTACAGATTTTCTCTCCAACATTCTTTACTCGAAAGTCAATTTCAAGTTCCCACCGCATACACACATAGACTTGGGCGTCCAGTCTGTGATGCATTAGCGCTGCAAAGCCGCTGTAACGTCAGCCAGCATAGACGAAGCCAATTTACATGCTCAACAAGCCCGAATAGAAACTTTTTATTGACATGTACAGTCTATAAATACTTAGATTCCAGGGCAGTTTTCGGTCTGTATGTCGTTAATCTTGCTATAAGGGTACTCGTCGACCCAAATGAGGTCATAATGGTCACTGGGGTAGTCCTCGACATTGTCAGCACCGAGCTCTTCAGCAAGGTCGGTCAGAGCCTTGTGCTCCCAGCTACAAAATCATTAGCCCATTGCCAATTTCGAAAAAAAAAAAAAAAAAAAAAAAAAAAAAAAAAAAAAAAAAAAAAAAAAAAAAAAAAAAAAAAAAAAAAAAAAAAAGTTACTTACCAAATGAGAATGTTTCCAACTCCGCTGTAGTTCTGGACAGCCTTCTTGACGCACTTGGGGTCGTCTCGGTCGCAAGAAGTGTCGACGCTGAGGCCGAGATCCGCCGCAAGAGGCTTGACGGTGTCGAGAGGGCGCTGACGCTTGCCGCCTAGCGAAAAACCTGTTAGTCTCGACAAAGGCTGGCCCCCGGTAGGCGAGGGTGTGGTGTCCCCCGTGAGCGTGAGCGTGTACGTGTATCCGTATACGTACTGGCCTTGGGGGTCTGGGCTAGGATGTAGCCAATGTCGTAGTCCGAGCTGGCACCAAAGACGCTGCGCAGACACTGGGCACGCTGCAAGCCCTGGGCACTGAGGCCGTTGCCATCGTCAGCAGGCTTCTCGCCGTGACGGATGAAGTAGACGGTGGGTTTGGCGACGGCAACAGCCGCGGCAAGACCAAGGATAGTGATGAGCTGCATGATGAATCGGTACTCCGTACACGTTCAAAATTTGAAACAATAGTCATTTCACTCAGGAAATCATCTTGTCTTATATATACCGGTGATGCTTATCCTTCTTCTCCACCGTCATCTTCACGGCCGTGTAAGACGGGGGCTCGGCGGGACGGCACCTGGCCAGCCGGCTAGTCCCTCTGACTAGGCCACACGTGGGACGATCGTCAGGTCCTCAGTGTCTGGTGACTCGTGAGCGTGTATTCAAGCTTTCAGCTCGAACCAAACACTTCTCGCTAATCACGCAGCTTGGCAGCTTCTTTCCCATCATTTCCCGGGTTGGCGGTGGCGCCGCTCCAAGGTCTGTCTGCCCATCATTCTACGCTGTCTCATATTTGTATACCGATCAGCCCCCAATCTTCGGTGACCCAAGCGGTGCTGGTATGGACTATGAAGTGGCCAGTCGAGAAGCTTATTAAATAGTTGTTGCTTACGGGAAGAGATGCATGCCTGTCGTCTTGACAGCTGAATGCCGGCGACTCCGACACGCCGTCTAGAAATCATCTCTGGGATTGGGCAAAACCCCTGGCAATCTGGCTCTCGCTTGACACAAGACATCACCAGCCACACCGGTTTATTTACTTGAAGAAAACAACGAATTCCGGTGTGAACTGGACATGGCCGCCACAATGAACCTGAACAACATTTACCACCACATGTCAGCACGACGCCCCCTCAACCTTGACCGGCAATCGCAGCGTGTTGCGCTAGCAAGCTAGTTGCAAGTTACAGCCCGCCACTCACAGATGTATTCGCTGCTGGCTCGAGATTTGCTGCAGCGTGCGGCTGCCAATTTTAGTGCCGGCATCATGCCGTGTCGTACTCCGTAGTGCTTGAGCATCTACTGTTAATAGCGAGGCTTGATTACGGCTTGCGAGAGCCGGCACGGCAGTTTTCTATGCGAACGGAAAGTATGCCAAAAAATGAATTTACTGACGAAAAGACTAATATAGAAGCGCTGCCACCCACGGATCATTCAAGCTCCAGATCGGCTTCAATACACATAACTAGAAGCAAACACAAAACATCCCAATGATGGGGTAAAAAAGCTGCCCATCGAAAGGAACAGACAAAGTCAGCAGTCGCAAGATGGCTAATCTGTGAGCTCGACTGACCATCATTTCGTGTGAGGATGGTTCGTGCCGCAAAGCGGGCAGGAATCCTGCGCCGCCGAGATGATGGCTTTGCACTTTTTGCATGCCACAAGCTCGGCATTATCGACGAGAGGAGTGCAGGTTGTATCTTGAACAGCCATGGTCATTTTCTTTATGAACCTTGATTCAAGTAAATTCCAAGTCGCTTGTTGCTTGCTTGCTATTTCCGTTGTCTCGCCGGCATACGTTGGCACTTTATACTTGAACAATGGGTGCCACGAGTGTCGAGTGTGCTCAAGCAACTTTCCTCTTCCAGTCAGTTGCAGGAGCCTCAGCAACTATTGAATTTCCAAATTACCTTTTCATTTTTTCGAAGCCGAATTTCTAGTCTAGCGTCATGCATCAACCAGCAAGAATGGGTTGGGGTAGAGACACGTCGCGTCGTGCAACACGTAGTTGTATGTGGCACGAAAAGGCACTGTCGTAGTTGTACAAGTAGACCACCATGGCGTAATATGTAATGTGAAACATTGATGCTTTGTATTTATTGAGCAAACACATCTCGATCTGTCCCAGGAGTGACTAAAAAAAAAGAAAAGAAAAGACAAGATCCGGTGACGTGGCTAGGGACAAGACGAAGACATTACAGAAACACAAAGGAAGCGCCGGAACACAGGTATAGAAGAGCAAAAATCATGTCTTGTTCATTTTATTGTCAGTCTACTTGCTACTTCGTCGTAGTATCCTCGGACTCGTGGTACCGCGTCTTTACAACACTGGCATCTTTTTTCGCTAGCCACACGACCGATTTTTGAAGCTCCCTACACTTTTTTGGCCGTCATCATCTCTTTTTAAAGACATCATCTTTATAGAAACAAAAAGAAATCAATGGTCAATAAATTCCAGGCTAGAAATGCGCGGCTGTGATTGCGGTGCTGGTCACATGATCGCACAGCATCGCGCCTCTATTCCATGGCCGTGGTCATTTATCCACAATTGAGTCACTTTGCATGCACCCATTAGTTAGCAACTTTCCGATATTGTACACGACCTTGTACCACGAACCCTTTCTGATTTGATTTCCGAGACTATTGATCGACCATGGTGCACCTCGTCCGAGTGGCGACCTGTGCTCTTAATCAATGGGCACTGGACTTTGAGAATAATCTGCGCCGCATCAAGCAGAGCATCCACGAGGCCAAAGAGGCCGGTGCTACGCTGCGCGTCGGCCCCGAGCTCGAGATTACGGGCTACGGCTGTCTGGACCACTTTCTCGAAAATGAAGTGTACGAGAATGCCTGGGACTCGCTCGAGTCCATCCTGACCGACGAGTCGCTGCACGGCATCGTCATTGACGTCGGCCTGCCGCTGCTTCACCGCAACTGCCGGTACAATGCGCGCGCCATTGTCCTCGACGGCAAGATTCTCTGCTTCCGACCCAAGCTGTATCTGGCCAACGATGGCAACTTCCGCGAGATGCGCTTCTTCACGCCATGGAAAGGCCCGCGGCACGTTGAGCAATACTTTCTGCCGCCCCGGATTCAAACGCTTCAGGGTAGCCGCCAGGTTCCCATTGGCGATGTCGTCTTGTCCACTATTGATACCTGCCTGGCTGCCGAGACTTGCGAGGAGCTCTTTACCCCGAATAGTCCGCATATTGAAATGTGTGTCGAGACACGGCGCTCTCAGTCGTTTATCGTCTGCTAATCGAGTCGTAGGGGACTTAATGGAGTCGAGATCTTTACCAACAGCAGCGGTAGTCACCATTCCCTGCGCAAATTGGATGAGCGTATTGCTCTCATCTCAGAAGCCACGCGCAAAAACGGGGGCGTCTATCTCTACTCAAACCAGCTTGGCGTACGTCTCTCACCGCAGACATGTCCGTGCTATATGACAAACTGACACTTGATCCAGTGCGACGGTGACAGGTTGTACTATGATGGCTGCGCCATGATATTTGTCAATGGCAAGCTTGTCGGCCAGTCCTCTCAGTTCTCGTGAGCTATGCGCTGATGTAATCTCAAAAAGGCCTGGGCTAACAAGTTGTAGCTTAAACGAAGTCGAGGTCATTGTTGCCACAGTAGACCTCGAGGAAGTCAGAGCAGCGCGCTTTGCTCCGTCACGAGGCCAGCAAGCCGTCCAATCCCACGAGTACCAGCGCATCGAAGTCGACTTTTCCCTGACCAATGACTCTGACTCTCTAGACACACCCACTCCTTCCCGACCCCCTCGCTACCATCTCCCAGAGGAAGAAATTGCACTGGGCCCTGCCTGCTGGCTGTGGGATTACCTGCGCCGATCCGGCGCGGCAGGCTTCCAAGTCGCGCTGAGTGGCGGCATTGATAGCTGCGCGACGGCCACAATTGTCTACTCCATGTGCAGACTCGCTGTTGCAGCTGCCAAGCAAGGCAACAAGCAAGTCATTGACGACATGAAGCGGATTGCAAAGTATACGGATGGGCTCCCGGATACGCCCGAGGCGCTTTGCAATCAGCTTCTGCACACCGTGTACCTCGGCATGGAGGTTCAGAGCAGCAAGGAGACGCGGCAGAGAGCCAAGGATCTCTCTGCGCGCATCGGGGCATATCACCAGGATGTGAATATCGATGGCATGTTTCACTCAGCCAAGGACATCTTGACCCAGGCCACTGGGTTCACTCCCAAGTTCAAAGGTGAGCTACGGTCCGAGAAAGCAAAATCCGCCTAGACTTTTTTTGTCACTAACTCATTTGTACCAGTCCACGGGGGATCATGGACCCAGAATTTGGCCCTGCAGAATATTCAAGCTAGATCTCGAATGGTGCGTCCACTTTGCGTTCTCATGCTTCCCTCACTAGTCATTATAATACTTACCCCCTTATTATAGGTACTTACATACCTCTTTGCTCAACAAAATTGCGAGGTAAGAGAAAGACCAGGTGGCGGTGGACTGCTGGTCCTGGGCAGCTCCAACGTTGACGAATGCCTTCGTGGATGTAAGTGATGAGTTGTGCGTCTGACTAATAAAATACTAACATTCTTCCAGACTTGACAAAATACGACTGTATGCGCCATATCCTTTCACTTTCTCACAATCATCAACAGCACTAACTTGGGTTTAGGCTCCTCTGCCGATTTGAACCCCATCGGCTCAATAAGTAAAGTCGATCTCATCAGCTTCATAAAGTGGGCCGCAAAGGACTTTGACATGCCGGTGCTTGAAGATTTCGTCACTGCCGTCCCTACAGCCGAGCTCGAACCCATCACAGCAGACTACGTGAGCTTCTCCTTTTTCTCCATTGTGCGGGGGTTCGACAAATTCTAACAAGAAGCCATTCAGGTGCAATCCGACGAAGCAGACATGGGCTTCACGTACAAGGAGCTATCAAAATTCGGAGTCTTGCGCAAGGTTCACAAGCTTGGCCCGTACGGCTGCTTCCTCCGCCTGCTGAGCGAGTGGAAGGATGAAAAGACGCCCCGTGAGATTGCGGAAAAGGTGAACCCCCACACCCCGTCCGTCATCTTGCAGGAGAATCCGATCGGCTTTGCTAACACCATGACCCCAGACGCTCAATTTTTACAAGTTTTTCCAACACAATAGGCACAAGCAAACGGTCGCTACCCCTGCGTATCACGGTAGGTCCAATCTTTTTTGCAGAGCTCTTGAACAGGCGTTGACTGATGCCTTTGCAGCTGAATCGTACAGCCCGGACGACCATCGCTTCGATCTCCGTCCTTTTGTCTACCCACCTGTGTTTCAGAGCTGGTCATTCAACAAGATTTACGCAAGAGTGGAAGCATTAGAAAAAAAGGCCCAGCAGACGTAATTAAACAAGAAGGGGGTACAATCCAGGCTAATTCCGGAGTGGCTCACATGTGTTGGGCAAATGCACATAAATCTAGAAACGGAACCATGTTTTACCCATGTCTGTCTTGACTCTTGTACAATAAATACAATGCTCGGCGGAATTGTTTCCGCCTTAATCACAAACACGAGCGACATGTATTCCATGTGAGAGAATACACTTTGAAATCGTTTGCACCATCTTTTGCACAAAACATGTTTGTGATGAGGCGAGCCACAGTCACCACAATGTCAAGTCACTACATGAAAGTGGCACGCCAACAGTTGGCATGGACGCAAATGCACAACATGGGTAGCCAGCGGCGTAGCCAGAATCAGGTCCGAGGCCGCCGGCTCGAGAAAACAGTTGAGAAAAAAAAAAAAGATTCGCGGTATTGCTACATTTTGCAAGAGATGGCTAATACAATGGGCTTTCTGAAGCCGATATATAATTCATTACATCGCAATCGCACACCGACTTTGCACGAAACATGAGTGCCGAGTCTCAGTATGGCCTACGTCAAAACATTTGTCTCATGGTGGTGAAAAATTGCGTTTGCGCCAGAGCTCTAGCCTGATCCGGCGTTTGAATGTCGTTTGGGTCAAGCCGAATGTTGTTGAACCCGTTGTGGCTCACAAAGGATTCGTAAATGTGGCAGAGCTGGCTCGACAGCCTCGCGCCGTTTTGCTCTAGGTCAGAAGGGTCAGCCATCCCTCCCGGCCCCATGGCCATGCCCCCGCCGGGACCGCCGTAGGCGTACTGAGGAGTCGCGGCAGCGTCCACCCGCCCGCCTCTGGCAAGACCAATCATGCCCAGCGCGGCGTTGGAATGGGCGTCGTTGCTCTGCTTGGGGGCGAGATGTTGAAGGTAGTCGCGCAGGGACCAGACTATGCGCCACAGGCGCTTGGAAATATGGCTCTGCGGCGACAGATCTTCTATCAGACTCAGCCCAGTGTAAAAGTCTTCTCTGCAGATGGAGGAAAACTGCACGGGTGCTTGAGTCGATGCCAAAAACATGATTGCCAGCGCCGAAACTAAGAATTGACTGTAAAAGGCTTGGGATTTTCGAATCATGTCCGTATGGCTGTTCACTTGATGTAGATACGCGACTGTGTCTTTGGCCACGTCGACACATACTTGAGCGAGGTGCGGTGCGCCCATGATGGAATTGGTCGTGTGCAGAATTGGTGCATGCAGCCAGTTACGTATCTAGATTCTCAATTAGGGGGGGCGACATAAAGTCTGCTATTTTTTGAGCACTCACTTGGTTCTTACGGAGATAGGTCCAAACTCTGAGTCGTTGCAAATTATACGACGACGTGGAGTTTATGTGACCCTCCTCATGCCAGTCTCTTATTTGCACCTCGGGCGGCACGCGTGCATACCAAGCAATAATCTCGGCATCAAGCCTCTCGATTTCCTGCACCCAAGGCTTCTCATTATCGAGAAATGAGGTCCGGCGCTGTTCGACGAGGGTCCAAACTTTGGCGCCGAGCTTGGAATAGGATATCATGGACACAAGATATGGGTGTTCCGTCTGCGACCAGTGTTAGTAGTGGGCTGAGTAATTGAGACAGTGTCATCATACTGGATATTCCAACTTGGGGTCGATGTCTGCATCTTGGATCACATATGGCAGTCCAGTGTTGAAAGCCCAACGGCGATCTAGTACATAGGCAGACCAGAAGCTGTTGAGAGCTAGTTGGCGCTCAACCGGATCTTCAATGGACTGGTGAACCTGGGACCGATGTAAACCGAGTTCCAGACACAGTCGACATACCTGACCAATGATGCGCCATGCCAAGCCCTCAGCATCGGTCAGGAACCGATAGCCGGCAAAAATACACAGCAAAGGCAGAGTGGAAATGTATGCATCGTCGGTCAGCAGCTTGCGATTCAAAACCGGCTCCATGCTGTCAAAAAGCTTCTGGGCCTTTATACTAGGGCCGTTCTCTTGAACCACGAGCGCACAACACATGACCATCTTGAGCTCGAGTGTCTTGTCGTCGGTAAAAAGTTGGGCAGCGGGCTGTTGGCGCAGGGAACCAAACTGCGTGGCGATATGCCGTGCATGCTCTGTGACGCTTCCCATGTTTAGAACTGGGTACATGATGCCAATCTCATCGTCATGAACTTGGCAGAGATGAAGCATCTCATCCTTGCTGTAGTCTAGGATAGGGTCGACTCCAACAATTAGCGGCTGGAGCTGTGGTTCTGATTGATTGGGCGTGTCCAGGTCTGGGTATGTAATTCCTGTATTATTCTGGGCGATGCCAATCATGTGCGAACTGCTGGTGGAACCACGGTAGACGCCTGGAGTTCTGGCTTGGCCGACACTGGGCTGGCCCGAGAGGGAGCTCTGGGCTGGTGAAGGGGCAATCATGCCTTGCGCCATGATGGAGGCTGGCGCTATCTGGGAGCGGTCTCCCATTGCTGGCTGCATGGCCTGGACAGTCTGCTTGAGAGCGATGACTTCATCTTGCAGGGCGCTGAGGTGAGAGGTTACGAGTTTGTACTCTTCCGAGTCTTTGAAGGTGTTTGCGCAGCAGTTTGGCGTATAAAGGCAATTCAGCCCCATGTTGCCGCAGCGCTTACATGGAGTTTCGCCATTGCACTTGATTTTGCGTCTTTTGCATTCATTACTAATAGAGGTTAGAGTGTTGGCGAAAAGGTGAAAGAGGGACAGCCGCCAGACGTACCATGCAATGGAAATGTACTGAAGCGAGAAAGGGAATTAATAAGACACCCCGGTCAGCGGACAAGGACAAAAATAAAAACCACCAATACCGGGAGACACGGGAGGCAGATCAAGAGACAAAGTCTGACGGTATATGATAGTGCCGGACGGAACATCCCCCCATCCGTGCGACATCCGGCTCCCCGCCTTGGTGTTTGCTAAGTGTGCGTGACTGACGAGTGGGCAGAAGCTTGGCGCGCGCACACCCGCCGGAAGTGGGTGATACTGGCTGCGCTCGTCTCGACGACGAAGAGGAGAAGAGAAAGAGAGAAATACAGAGAGATAAAGACTCACCCGATTTCGCTTGCTGCGCGTTTGCTTGGCCGAGCCCAAGCCATCATCGGTTGATTTCCTCTTGTTGGAGGAAGAGGCTGCCAGGTCGCCGCCGTGCGCCGCGGAATTGCCTCCGAAGGACGCGGAACCAGGACTGTCATGGTCGTGGTGCTGCTGGTGCCGTGGTTGCTGGTGCTGGTGCTGGTGCTGGTGCTGGTGCTGCGGCCCAGGCCTGGGTGTTTCGTAGGTGACGCTGGGCGAGTTGCTCAGTGGAACTTGAGCCTGCGAGAGGAAGCGCAAATCGGAAGCTTGCGTCTCGATCTGCTCCATGGTAACGAGCCCATTGAAGGGGATGAGAAATGGGAACACGCGCTACTCGGTAGAAGAAAACGCTTCGCAGGGTGATTTTTTGGCTCTTCCTTTCTTTTCCTTTCTTTTTTAATCTTTAGGCTCTCTGCAAGTCTTGGCCCGAGCAGAAAGAGAAAGGGAGGGTCAAAAAAAGAATACAAATAAAATAAAATAAAAGACAAAGGGCGACGAGAGAGTCGCCGCGCCGTTTTCGCACCCTCCCTCTGCCCCAGAGCCGCTCCCGGGACAATTCGCCACACGTGACCGCAAACGCGGGTGAGTTGTTGACTTTCTGACTTTGAAGCCTGGTGCAAAGCCAGTATTACGACCAGAGGCAGTACTGCAAAGAAGAAATATTCAAAATCGTATCCCGGTATCACCGTGTCAGCCATTATTGTTTACTGCCTTGTCTCAAGCAGTGGCCACAGAGCGGCCCAGGTAGCGGAAACCCTGCGCCACTGTGAGGCGTGGGACTGAGACAGTATTCGGAAAGCATCCATGCCATCCATTCATCCGAATTGTTTTTGATACTCTCATCTGCGCCATCCGAAAACGCTCTCGTCTCTCGTCTCGTCTCGGTCACCCATGTCCATCCATGCAGCCGGGCCGTGGTGGCATTTTCAAGTTCCAACCGCGGCTGAACTCCATTACAGTCAATGGCTCAAGTTTATTACGCTCCCCACTGTAGCTCTCCTTACAGCACTCTCCCCGCTGTGGGGTGCGCCTCTCTCGTGTTGGTGTTGGTGCGGGTAAAAGCAAAGCAGCCATGATGGCCCACGGCCGAATATTTCACATTCAGTGGCTGACTTGATTTGCATTTCTGTTTGCATCTTTTACCAGTATTCACTCATCTTTCTATTTTCATAGCAATTCTCTATTTTTATCCCCCCCCCCCTCCCCCCATCTATAGACATCTACAGCGCCTTGGCCGGAAGGATGCTGCCCTCGCAGTCGCCAAAGCCCACGCGCACGCCATCCTTTTCGCAGTAACCGTACATGAGCACGCTGTCGCCGTCCTCGAGGAACCGGCGCACCTTGCCCTGCCCAATCTCAAAGTCCTGCTTGCCGCCCTCGGTCATCTCCAGCAAGCTGCCGCGCTCCTTTAGCCCCGTGCCGCTGATGGTGCCAGAGCCCAGAAAGTCGCCTGCCCGCAAGTTGCAGCCGCCGTACGTGTGGTGCGCAACCATCTGCGGGAACGACCACAACAGGTTCTTGGCGCTGGTCTCGGAGATGATGTTGCCGCCAGTCTTGCCGTCAGCTGTACAGGGGTCTAGTTAGCCAATCTATGCCGTCATAATATTTTATTCCCTTATCCACGTCGGCTTACTGTTGATGGTAATCTGCAGCTTAATGTCATAGACATTCTTCTTCTGTGACTCCTGCAGGTACGGCTGAATCTTGGTCTTGTTCTCCAGCGCCTCGGCACGGAAAGGCTCCAGCGCATCGCCAGTCACGATCCAGGGGCTGATGGTGGTGCCAAAGTTCTTGCCGTTGAAGGGCCCCAGAGGAACGTACTCCCACGCCTGGATATCACGCGCACTCCAGTCGTTGAGTAGCACGTAGCCGAAAATGTACTCGTCAGCCTCGTTAACGTCGACGGCGTCGCCCATCTTGGTGGATCTGCTGATGAAGCAGCCGAGCTCGAGCTCGTAGTCGAGGCGCTTGCAGGCGCTGGTAATGGGCTCTTTCACGGGCGCCGTCGGGTTGGTCAGGATCTGGCCGCGCGGCCGCTGAATCGGCGTGCCCGATACAACGATGCTGGACGACCGGCCGTGGTAGCCTACCGGGATGTGCGTGTAGTTGGGCTGTAGCGCATTGTCCGGGCCGCGGAAGAGCACGCCGACCTTGAAGGCATGGTTGTAGCCGGCGTAAAAGTCCGTGTAGTCGCCAATCTGCATCGGCAGGTGCATCTTTGCCTGGCTAACGGGCACCAGCACCTTTTGCTTCAGCGCATCGTCGCTCTTGAGCAGCGCGTCGCCGCCCTCGCCAAGAATCGCCTGCAGCTCCGCGCGGACACCCTTGTGGGCGGCCCGGCCCGACTCAGCAAACGCGTTGAGCGTCGGCTGCGCAAAGCTGGCTGCCGCACCCTGGATGGTCTTGAGCTTGGCGGCGGCCGGGTCGCTGGAGAGAGCCTTGAGGTCGACGATGCTGTCGCCAATTCTGACGCCGGGCCGGGGCGCGTCGGAGCCGGTAGAGAAGATGCCAAACGGCAGGTTGTGGATGGTGAAGTCGCCCTTAGCGTCGGCGGGCACCCAAGACGTGGTAGCAGCCATTGTGATGTTGCGTGTAAATAATCTGAGAGATGGAGAAACGAAGAGAGTGCGAAATTGATGAAAGGATTTAAACATGTCCAGTCTTTTTTTCGCTGCGGCTTAAAAAAGGGAAAAAGGAACTGGAAGCGGAACGATGCCAACTGCCCCTCCTCGACACGCAGTTTGTTAGAGCTCAAGGCCGGCCACCCCCATTTGGCCACCCCGACAGCGGTACCCACCGGGGCAACCGTGGTGACGGCCCCGCGCCGCCCTGCCCTTGCTCAAAGCTAAGGCCCATGAAAAAGACTTGTAATCAGGCTTCTGTGATTGCTTCTGACAAGGAAAAAAAGGAGACACGCCAACTTTTCATAGTTCCTAGCTGGTTTAGATCTTTATCTACTCCGTACCAGGAAAACTTTATTACAGCGGCCGCAAGCGGCAGATTGCGCCTTTGGCTTATAGCACGACAGTCTACACAGACATACTGCTGGTAAGGAGAGTTTTGGCATCGCCCGGGCTGATACACGAACGCCGATAAATGACGGTGAAGCGCGACGATATCTATTGCAATGGAGAAAAGTCGAAGAACACACAGACGTGCGGAGATTGCCCTACAAGTCTCATACTTGTGACAAGTTCCCAAAGTTCCGTGGCGCTGGGCGCTTAAAGCTACGTCTTAACTTTCACGCAGCAAAAGGTGGAACCGCCAATTACTTGGTGATTTATTAGGCCTTATATTCGACATTAACATTATTAGACAGCACAGCACCGCAGAACATGTTGACTGACAATGGGCGTAATTCCCTGCCAAAGCGCCCATAAAAGGAAAGAGGGAGCTTCTGCGTAGAAAAAAGTAATCCAAGTCCAGAAAGCGTGAGACAGCATAGTCGTTTCGTTTCGTCGTACATACATTACTTTGGAGTATATTTGAAGCTCTTAACTAGCGGGCGCCTACGCCGCCATAAGAATGAGCTGCTTAGGTACTCAGCAAATGTACAAAGAGGCTTCTGGGTGGGTCTTTATAGCATGCGCGCGTCCCGTGGCAATGTAATTACCAATAATAGCAAATGCAAAGTAAATCGCCATCCCCAGGGAGCAAACCTGCACTGGTGGCGGCCCATCCGCTACATGGCCAAAAGGGGGTATCTGACGTTGCTGTTGTAGCGGGGTTGTCCTCGACGGAATGCTCCCGCACCCCGCCCCAGGACCGACGAAAGCCGCCCACTGAATCCAGGAACCATGCCCCATAAATTTCCGCATCATACCGTCAAGGCTGCGACCGGCACTGCATTCTGCGGAAGCACGTCAACGTCAGCGGAACATCGGATTCCTTAAACAGATGTTTACAATGTTTATGTCTTTTCTCCCTTTTCTAGATATTCCGACTCCTCAATGCAAAAAAAGAAGTGTGAATCTGCCAATGTGTCCCGATAACCCCGAGAATTTTACTCCATGTTCCGAAAATGAAATTGGTCAATCGCTGCGCCTGCAGCCCGCCATCTACCTGCATCGCGTTACGCAAACAACTTAAAGTTCGTGTCCGCGACGTCAACCATGTCCTCGTCCTCGTCCGCCTCCTCCTCATTGAGCTCCAGCTTGCGTCCAAAGAGCGTGCTGAAGAGGCGGTCAATCGCGCCCTGCTCCCACTGCCGCCGGTCCTCAGGCGCCATGAAGTTCTGCAGCTTCTCGTGCACGGTAAAGCGCATCTTGCGGCCCTTACTAGCTTTCCGATCCACTACCTTGCGCGTCCTGTTCTCGCGCGACGCCGTCAAGACGACCGACGGCACAGCGCTCGTATGGTTGGACGACGAGTCCACGGTGCGCTGCTCCACTAGCTCCTTTAGCAGCAGCTGATAAAAGTCGGCGTCGTCAAAGATGGTTTTGTCCTCGGCCATCTTCTTGGCGTGCTGCGCGGGGGCGCACGAGCGCGGTACACGTGTGCGCTTCGCCAGGCGGTTCTCGGGATCGTTGAGCTGGTCGTGCAGGGAGTCGACGAGCGTCTTGTTTCGCGAGCCGAAAGCCTTGGGCGCCGTCACGTTGACACTCTGCACTTTGTGGGACCATTTGTCCAGGCATTTTTCACGAATCTTGAGTGCGCGCCTGTCCTCCTCTTGTAATTGTTCCCAGATCTCGGCACTCGTTGATGACGCCTCAAAGTCGCGCTTTCTCTTGGTTCCTGGCACCACAGGCGCGCCACAATTTTCTCGCAGGCTGCTGATCGTATTTAGTAAACTGAGAGCAGTAGCTTCGGCTGTGTCGTAGGATTCGGCGGTTCTTTTCCCCTCTTCCTGCTCTTCCTCTAATGCGCTAAATGTGTTGGCTGCCACAAGCGCTTTTTGTAAGCGGATACGCAAATTCAGTAAACCATCGTAAAGTTTCCGTTGCTTTTGAATTGCTGCACCTTTCTCGATGCCGGCGATTGGTGTTCGGTCGCTCGTGCCTGGTTTGGCTTTCGAAGCTTTGTCGTCCTTGTCGTCCTCTTCATCATCATCTTCTTCTTCGTCATCTTCTTCCTCTTCGTCATCATCTTCAACCTGCTCCTCGTCTTCGTCCTCTCCCTCATCACTTTCATCAGCCTCGCCATCTATTAAGGCCTCCAATCCGTCGTCGACGTCTTCGTTTTCATCCTCTTCCATGTTGAGATCAGTATCCTCCTCTTCAGAGTCTGACATGTAGTCTGCGGCGGTGGCGCGGTTACTCCTGGGCTTTCTTGGATTGGAGCTACCGCGAAAGACAAATTTTCTCAGCTTCTCGTGGTCCGATTCTCCGAGCGCATCATCGCTGCTTATTTCTGAATCGCTAGCCTCCGCTGTATCGGCCTCGAGATCCGCTGTTTCGGGGTCATCATATTCCTCATTATCATCTTCTTCACCCTCATCCTCCTCGTCCGAGCTCTCCCGTTCTAGCGCACTGCGGCTCACTTTTGAGCCTCGGTATTGCTCTCCTAGAGAGTTTTCTCCCTTTTGGCGTAGCTTGCTCTTTCCGACATCGACATAGTGCTCTGTGCCAGCATTTTCGTTGTCGCTGCTATTGTCACTATCGCTGGCTAATACATGCTCGGCCTCTGGGTCATGATCTGCTCAAAGTTAGATCTGCAGTTGGAACTTTTACAGAAAAAGGCTCTAATACCTTTCTCAATATGCTCGTCAAATTTTTCAAACAACTTTGCGCGCCCTGTCGGCTTACCCATCTCTGCGGACTTTGCGATCAATTTCGATATGAAAGCTTGGTCCTGGTTCGCCCCACGCTTGGAATTTTCTGCCCAGACGCTTCAACTTTTAGGCGGTCAGAGCCGGCAAAATAGCAGCGCTGCTGTTAGCGGCCTCTCAGGTCTTTCATTAGCGCGCGACTCTGTAGAAGGGTCTACAGCTCATTTCATTTCGCATTATTGATTGTCATCGACCAGTTCATGGTATTCTACTTGCACGGGCCGCGTCGAATACGAGCGGCTCCGAGCTCACTTTAGTAGGCAATATTTCACAACTCAAGCAAGGGAAAAAAATACGTATACGTAGTCTATATCAGCATCCTTTTGCTACCATGAGGTCAACAGCAAGCCGTCTGTTTCGTACGGTCGGCGTCTTGGCCCATGAGAATCCTTTGGTGAGCGACAGCATTTTCTTTTACTTCAGAGCGAATTTCTTACGTTTATAGGGGTTGCCACGAGCCGGGACACCTCCGCACTGGCCAAAGAAGCCGCAGAAGCGCAAGATTACAGGAGTGGACAAGGTCATTGCTGTGTCTTCTGCAAAAGGAGGTGTCGGAAAGAGCACAGTAGCAGGTAAATACCAAGCTCTTGGAACTTCATCACTTCATCCGTTAACTATCGTAGCCAATTTGTCGTTGGCATTTGCAAGACTGGGATTCAGAGCTGGTATCTTGGATACAGACATTTTTGGGCCGTCAATCCCGACTTTATTCGACTTATCTGGCGAACCCAGGCTCTCTAAAAGTGCGCGCAGCGCATTCATGGACCAAGATGCATTGCTTACAATCTTTAGATAATCAGCTTGTTCCCTTGACAAACTATGGTGTCAAAACCATGTCAATGGGCTATCTTGTCGGAGAATCAGCGCCCCTTGTGTGGCGAGGGCCTATGGTCATGAAAGCAATACAACAGCTCCTGCACGAAGTCGAATGGGGCGGCTTGGATGTGCTCGTTCTGGATTTGCCGCCTGGAACAGGTGACACACAACTTACAATAACGCAGCAGGTCATACTTGATGGTGAACTTTTCCAGGCCCTCCACGAGGCATGTTTGCTAATATCGGGCACAGGTTCCGTCATCGTTACAACACCACATACCCTAGCTACAAAAGATGCCGTCAAAGGTATCAATATGTTCAAGACTGTCAACGTGGACATTCTTGGGCTTGTACAAAACATGTCATTATTCACATGCCCGCATTGTAACAAGGGGACGCACGTATTTGGATCGAATGAGAGGGTCGAGAAGATGTGCTCCGAGCACAGCATCGAGTTTCTCGGCGACATACCGCTGCACCCCAATATAGGGGACGATGCAGAGAAAGGCAAGCCGACAGTGGTCGCAGAACCAGAGAGCGAACGAGCTGCCGCCTTCTTAAGCATTGCCAAAAGCATTGTGCCGAAGATCGAGATGCAGGAGCGTTAAACAGTGACTTGCGTTTCAATTTGGCAGGGCAGGCGGCTATGTACTATCATGTAAAAATTTACCTTGGGCTTGCTCCCAAGAAAATGGTCAGGCTTACTAAGGGCGTTGATATCCAGTAACTCACTCAAAATCTCCACACACTTGTGAGAAAGTAGTCTGAAAGATGAGCCAGAATGGCAGTTAGCCTCTGCAGTCATAGAACAGGGAGCCTGGTTACCGTGACAACAAGATTTCGCTGCATAACGCACCATTCGAAAGTCCTTCCCAATCCAAAACGCCGAAACATGCTCATCGTTGAAAAGAAAAAAGTTTGTTTTGCTGCGAGCACCAGATTATTAGTCTAAATCCTCGTTCACTTGATAGACGTGGCGATTCCGGCTTGGATCTTTCCGCATTGCTTGGCCAGATCCAGTGAAGCCAACTAGAGGATAATAAAGTCAGCATTACTCGACACAGAACGGGGAAGAAAGTTGTTGAAACGCACCTCTACCATGGATACCATCTGGCGTCCGGAACATGCTGTCTTTCTTCTGCGTTCTCCCGAATTTCGACTTGGAGTTGAAATCCTGCCATTTGTTCTTTCCGGCTTCAAGCTCTTTCTTCGCCTTGATTTTCTTGGGCTTCGGCGGTTTGGCTTCTGCGTCGCCATCTTTGTTGACATTGGGGTATGTAGTCGCGCCCGCAGAGGAGACCAGGCCAGGTGGTGTTGGCCCGGCCGAAGCCGAATCCATGGGCGGCGGAGGCGGCGCTTCGGCCTTTCTCTTGTTCGAGACAGGTCTAATGTCACGCGAACGTAATGTTTCTGTGTAGTCGTAGCTCTTGAACTTAACAACGTAGACGGGGGCTGCCGCGGATCCGGTAATCGAAGTAATCTTGGCCGGATAAAAGCCCTTATCGCCCGATACCCACTTGGCCATGACAGTATCATTGACTTGGTAGGTTACAGGTGTGTCGTCTTTGTCCTCGGGCGGCGGAGGTGCAGTCTTCTTGAAGGCGGGATGGTTCTCACGCGACCATTTCTCGGGTTCGGTTTGGGGCGAGGGTTGCTTGGGGGTTGGCTTGGGGGCCTGTTTCGGCTTTAGTTCTGAAATGTTCTCGTTGAGAAGATCGACAAAATTCTTCAACTCTTGTTCAAGCGCTTTGAGCTCGGCGTTATCGGGGTCATCGCGTAGCTGCGCAAGCACAAGGTCAAGCTAGAACGAATGGTTAGCCTAGGTAGTGAAGGCAGTGGTGGTTGTTTGGCGTCGCACCTGTTCTTGGTACAGCTCCCTCTCAGTCTCCATCTCGGCGAGTCCAGACATTTTATGGTTTCAGGCGATGGAATGTACAATGGTTGGTGGAAGAGCAACGATTCGAGGAATTGCAAGACGGGATGATAGGTGGTAATGATGATGCACGATGCTGCAAGAAAATGGCGGACGGAAAATCATCTTGCGGCCAAAGTGGGGCACGTGATAGTTTTGCTGTAAGTCAGTGTGGTTCGAGAACGATGGTTTGTCTCGGGCTGTGCTTGATAGACTGCCACCCATCTGTGCTTTTTTTCTTTTTTTTTCCCTTTTAGCATTGCAAATATGGGTGTTCATGAAAACAGTTTGAATCCAAGCGCAAATTGTTGGGGAGCCGTCAAGCAGCCCTTGAATCGGAAACAGGCAAAAGGTTGGCTTGGAAACGATAATCATATTACACGACATCGTCACGGGTTATTTCGTGCAACTTTGAGCGACCTCGATGGCCACTCATTTGTCGTATTCCATGAGGTCGTCAGATATCCAAAGGTATCAAGGCGCCCATTGTCTCCGACAGCGCCATCAAGGATCACCAACCAAGCCAGGCTGGTCGTGGCCCCGCCTAACCAGACCTCGTTAGCCCTTTCCAGACCCGGACTCACCTGGGCTTCACTCAACTCTCCCGTGCCCACTGCCTTGCACCTCGTCAATCCATCATCTTCATCGACAATCGCAGGGCGCAACATCGCTCAGCCGCGACGAATCGATTATCTGGGGACCTGTTCACCGCCTGCCCGCCAGTTCCCCGCCAATTGGTGAATTGGCACGGTACTCCGTGCAGCCGTTACATAGCGCCCGCCGCCGCCTGCCCAGTGACGCATACCTATTCAAGGCAGCGTCCCATCACCGTCCTCTGCTCCCTTCTTCTTCACCACCACGGTCCGTGTCTCACTACGGAGTGCTACCGCAGCCCTCTTGTTCAGTGTTGCAGCGAGCTGCCTTTTACCCTCCCGACATCGCAGTATCCTGTTTGGTCCACGTTTTCCTGCACCCGCACTCAAATTTCGGCACCCCCCTCTTCGCCGCTTGCCATCCAACCGAATAACCCTGTCGACGCCTCCTCGCTGTGCTGTCAGCGCAGCCTGTTCAACGAACCATGGCGCGAGAAAGAGACGGGGACAGCGCATCTGTAGCACCCGGTGGCCAATCAAAGCATCGCGATGCCGACGCCCACACCGACGTCTCTGCAGCTGCGCCGCATCAACAGCGCCATAAGCCGCAGCACCAAAAGCAGCACCACGTCGGCGGTCGGCTTCATGCCCGCGTCCCCTCTGCCAAGGTCCTGCATACAAAGACGCAACAGCATGGTCAGGCCGCTCCCAGACTGACCCGGCGCACAACCTCTCCCGGCGATCGCGAGTCCAACCGTCGCCCAAATTATCACCGTCGTGTCAACAGCGAAGCCAGGCTATCGCACGACAGCTTTTCGGCCAATCTTCCCAAAAGCGCTTCTCAGTCTAGTCTCAAGCGTAATCGGTCCAGTATTGAAGTATCTAAGCGCAACCGTTCTTCCGAGAAGCTACATCGCAATACAAGCAGCACTGTCGTGCACAAGCACAAGCCAACTAAATCGCAAGTGACTTTCAACATTGGCGTGGATGACCCGGAAGACGAATGGGTTGATGCGAGCGGTTCCAATTCGCCGCACATGTCACGAAAGGGTTCTATTATCAGCAGCGGGCAATCATCTTTGCAGCGCAATCCCGCGTTCAACACCAATTCGAGGCCGCAAACACCTAGTGAGCCTGTGCAGCCGCCTACAACCACTTCCCCTTCTGAGCAACAGCGTCTACGCCAAAAAGAATACCTCACGTCTCGCGTACTGAAGCGCACCATGTCTCAGGGCGCAACCACACAGATGGCAACCCAAATGGCGCAGGCCAATCTGCCGCGTCATTCTCCGGAATCTGATGGTGCCAACGGATCTCTCTCGGTGTCTGCCAAACAGGATGGGCTGATATCGAGATTTGTCGAGACTCCTGGGTCCGGCATTGTTAGCGAAGGCTCGTTCTATAACCCCCAAGGCAGCTCGAGGCAGTTGCCACCGATATCTCCACGAGTTCAATCGTTTTCAAGCCTATCGCAAAATGGCTCAAGGCAACTCATTTCCGAGATCGATGATAGCGCCCTCGTCCCGAAATCCGTGGGACGAAGTAGCGCTCCAAGAGCAGAGACATCGCGCACACAACAAAAGTTGAACCTGCAGCGCCAAAGCTCTGCACTTGAGCCTGGGCAAGCTGTAGGCGCTGTAGGCGGCGTTGGAGGGCCTTTGATTGGCATTACCGGTGCAGGTTACGACGGTGCCAGTAGCCGTGATCCACGCGTCAACAGGCTGATGGAAAGGACCGGTATGGAATATCTTGTGGTGCGGAGATGTCAGAATCCCATTGCCCGCTCGCTCAATCGGCTCAGCCGCTTGCCTGACATTGAAAGGAGTAAGCGCATACCTCGTCCTGGCACGCCTCTCGCCAACGGCAGAAGGACAGCACCAGAAGCACCCACTCGACATATGCGAAATGTAAGTATGCCAGACCCGAGACAGGCCGCAGCCTCGCGAAGGGTGGCGACTATACGGAGCAGCGGTGCCGGCTCCAGCTACGATGGCGACGACGCTACGCGATTGAGTGAGAGGATGAGCGGTTCCAGCGCGACGGAGGAGGCTGATGGCACCACCACGTTGCTGAGAAACTTGTGGGAAAAATCCATGGAATTAAGCGCGAGCACCGACTAAGGGTGCTTTGACCGAACGGAGAGAATTATGTCATTCATACTCGTTACAATCTCGATTTACTGTCACGGCCTTACTTTTTCTAGCCAATGCATGGTGTTATTTTTCGGGGGGTTACGGAGTCCATGGTTGCTCTGGTGTCTCATGGCAAGAGCAAGTTACTGGTAACTTTCTGGTTGGCAGAGCCCGCTTTGGACATAAATTTCTATATAAACATAGATATCAGTTTGAATTCTTCACTGCAATATGGTCGCATCCATCGGGAATTAAACATGGACGATTCAGGGTTGAAGATTCTTAGATCGAATAAAGTCGTTGCAGGGGTAGTCTTAATGAACTGGTCTAAGACAAATACATGTTAGACGTCTGGATCATTCACAGTTTCGTCGTTTTCGAATGGAAGATATTCTATGCTACACTTGAAAATCTAATAAATCAGATCGCCTTGACAGCTCTATGTCTAAACATTTGGAGACAAAAGATCGTATTTGACACATCGTTCGACCTAGTCGTTGTTAGTGTGCTAAACTTTGCGATGCCGGGAGCAGGAAGAGAAACTCACATCTTCAATGCTTGCCTGCAGAAACTTTCTCGTCTCCAAACCGACCCACAAGAGGATCATGGAAAAATCACCGCCACCAGCCGCGCCTTGAGTACTGAGCTGGCGCAGAATGGGGAGGGAGCTGCTCAGCAGGTCGACGTCGGGGTTTAGGCTGCGGCCGATGCCCTCGAGCAGCAGGATGCTGATGACGACGTTGACAAAGTCGCCTTCGAGGCGGACGTGGTGGCCGCGGACCATGGCGAGCACCTGCTGCAGGATGTCGCCAATCTTGACGTTGCCGAGGGCGAGCGTGCGGCTCTTGACGCTGAGGACGAGGTGCTGCATCTTGAGCGCAAAAACCTCCTTGTCGAGCACGGCATCGGGCTGGCGGCAGCGCTCGCACATGAGGTGGCCGGCCTTGTAGCCGTCAAACTCGGCGACGGCGCGGAAGAGATCCAGAAAGTTTTTGCGGTTCGTGGCGTTGAGCTCCGTGACGAGGCCCGTGTCGATGAAGACGAGCTGCGGCCGGAAGCCCTCGGTGTCAATCTTGGCCAGCTCCGCCTGCCAGGCGTCGCGGTCGGCGCGGTACGGCCGCAGACGCTCGAGCACCTCTTCGGTCACGTCGGACGGGTCCACGCCGGGCGGGGGCGCGTCGGGCGCGTGCCGCATAGGCAGCTCGGGCAGCTCGGGCTTGGCCGAGCGGTAGAAGCGCACCATGATGTTACCCGGGTGCAGGTCGGCGTGGACAAAGTTGTCGAGGAGCAGCATGCGCAAAAAGGCATCCAGGCCCTCGTCGGCAATGTCGTGCTGGAACACGCCGCCGCCATTTTCCATAAAGTCTGCAAGAGGGATACCTTGGGCAAACTCCTCAATCAGCACGTTGCGAGTCGTAAAGTCTGCGTAAGGATAAGGGAACCAGGCTGTGGACCGGTCCTTGAAGTTTTGTCGAAAGGTGGCCAAGTTTGCCGCCTCGATACGGAGATCAAGCTGAAGCTTCATCATTTCGCCAAACTGCTCCACCTCGCCGGGTAATGAGAGCCACTCGATGGTCGGGATGGCATTCAGCACGGATGCAAAGAACCCCATGATGCGCAAGTCGCGTCTCACTGTTCGCTCAACATGGGGGTGAAGCACCTTGATAGCGACGTACGTCGACGGCACGCGGCTAGGTGAGCTCAGGAGCACCGTTTTGACATGATGCTTGACATTGTCCGTCATGTGCTTGTTTTTGGCAATGTCCGAGTCGGCTGGCGAGGCCAGGTCCGGCTTCAGCTTGGCCTTGTACACCTGCGCAATCGCGCCGACGCCGAGGGGCTTCTCGTCAAACTCGTCAAAAATCTCGTCAAACGGACGGCCGCCAAATGCCGCCTCGACCGTCGCCCGCGTCACCCGCATCGAGTGGGCTGGCGCGTTAGAGTGCAGCTTGGACATTGTGTCGCAAAGCTCGTTGGGGAAGATGTCGGACCGCGACGCCGCCCACTGGCCGAGCTTGATAAAGGCAGGGCCCGCCAGCTCCATGGCCTTGACCAGGAAGCTGTACCACCACAGCGTGCCCTGGCGCTCATCATCGCGCTCCGGGAGGCGGCGGCCGAGCCAGATGATGGGCACGGACACGATGACGGGCACAAAGATGGCGACGAGCTGGAGGAATCGCACGCCGGTGAAGATGGGCTCCCAGACGTAAAAGTCGATAAACAGCAGCACCTTGTGCGCCAGCCGCGACAATCCCCGGTCGTCGTCATCTATCGTCTTGCGAATCTCCTCTCGCGACAGCTCCAGCATGCGGAGCTCGCCCGTCTCATTGGTACCGCCATTGTCCTTGCGCGCGAGCTCGACAAAGGTCGCCGTGCCAATGGCAGCCGCGCCGGCCGACGCCCGCAGTGTCGAGCTGCTGCTGCTCCCCCTACTTTTTCTGCCGCCGCGCCACGGTATCTGACGCGGCGTGTGCAGCCGACGCGCGCATTGCAGCCGAATGAATGACGTCGGTTTGAAGCCCTGTGCCTGTCGAAAACCCGACCGGGCAGTGAACCTGCCGAGCAGGAGCTCAACCCTCATCTCTATGGGCTAATCGACGTAATTATCGTATGCGCCGTTGTTTTCATGCTCGAGCTGGTAGCAATACTTTTAGTAAAATGTTGTGTGTTGAGGGCTCCGGCGTGTGCCGGCAGACAGCTTCGAGTATTGCCGTTGAAGCCGTTCACTTGCAAGTCAGTGACGTAGGTACATGTGCAGGGGGCAAACCTAACTAACTAACCCAGCCGGAGTAAACTGAGCAGAAAGCATGTGGCATGCACCTGATTGTTAGTGCTTGGGCTAGTCCGACAAACACCTCCTAACAATCCCGATGCCGCAGCCTGGCCTGGTTCGCGGCGCGCCCCACGGACTCGCCGTCGTGGCGCGATAAGATTAGAAATTTCTCCCGTCCCTTTTATTAGTCGGAGGGTGGCGCTGTTTGTCCCTTTTGGACAGCCAATCTTGATCTGCGCATTTGCAGCATATCCATTTCCAACTTTTGCCCAGTCCACGACGACAGAACTCGCGATGGGATGGTTCTGGGCTGATCAACTTCCCGCTGCCGGGCATATAACCAGTGGCCACCCGACAGCCCTGGCTGGCATGGAGCCTCCTGTAAGCACTGCGCGTGTGCAAAGTAATGAAAGCGCCGAATTTTGACAGCTAATGCGACCTTCATCAATAGGCTAGCTGCCCGATGCATAAAAAGTCGCTTGATAAACTGATTCCCAGCACCGAAGCGACGAAATGTGCACCTCCTTTCCCTTCCATGTCAGGCTGCCCCGTTCCCCATGACCAGCGCGCCGCGGCCGTTGCTTCTTCGGCCACCTCGAGACCGGCAGCAACCGCCTCAGAGCCCAAGTCGATCCTGTCGCAGCTTAACCCTCTCAACTACATGTTTTCCGATCTGTCACAGAAGCCGGCGCACAACCAGACGCACGCGCTGCCCACATCACGCGAAGAGTCCACCATCCCAAAGGGCGATGGCGATGGCACGTGGGAGTATCCCTCCCCTCAGCAAATGTACAATGCGCTGCTGCGCAAAGGCTACGCGGACACGGATATCACGGCTGTCGAGTCCATGGTTTCTGTCCACAACTTCCTGAACGAGGGCGCCTGGGCGGAAATTGTCGGCTGGGAGCAGCGCTTCCACCGCGGTCTTTACAGGGGCTGGCAGCTGTGCAAGCGAGGGGAGGAGCATTTCGAGGAGGAGATGGATCGCAACTGGGACGGCAAGGAGCCCGAGCCCAGCCTCATCCGGTTCCAGGGCAGACCAAAGGACATGACGCCCAAGGCGGCCATGCTTCAGGTTTTGGGCTGGATTTATCCGTCCAAGTTTGGGTACGTTGTCTTTGCCGCGCAATATTTTCAGTGTGAAATTTGCCTAACATTCTTTAGAACCGAGCCGCCTTTTGACCGACACGACTGGTATATCTCGCGCCAAGTCAACGGCGAGCAGAAGGAGATCCGATATGTCATTGACTACTACTCTGACGATGCGGACGACAGCGACGAGCCAGTCTTCTACCTCGATGTCCGCCCAGCGGCTACACCACAAGGAGCTGCCGAGAGAATTATCCGATGGAGCAGCGACGTATGGTGGAAGGCCATCGGTGGTGATGTGCGAGAGCAGAATCCGCAACCATTCTTCCGCCACAACTCTCCCAAGCCGTTTGGTTAAATGATTGGTCGACGCCCCATGGGTCGTTTCTTTTACCTCATTTGCATTTTCTTTTTTTCACGGATTAGCGATGCGACACATGTAACGAGGCCTTCTCTTCCCTCTCCGCTCCAAAATGGTGGATGTATTTGTACCTGTATTGTACGTCAGAGTGTAATATTCACCAAGAGAAAACGTCCATCTAGAGTACTTTCTTACTTTCGTTCTCAAAATATGCCAGGATTCAAGTTATTCCAGCTTGCGGGCTGTTACTTTGATGAGATTCCATGGGCGTCAACCATCTCAGCAATGTTCATCTGTGCTGCTTCCACCGGTTGTCGGCGCAGCTTTGGCACGCCTTGGAAGCGTAGAAAAATATTTTTTGCGGCATTCCCGCAGCTTCATTATCGATGCTTTTCTCTATATGTCTCTTCAGACTTATGAAGCTCTGTCAAACTGCATAGGAATACGCTTTCAATAATGTTTCTTTTTTTTAATGTAGTCACCGTGTGCGACGGTGCTCAACATTATTATGACACGACGAAAAATTACTGGCACCAAACTCTTCAAACATTGGCATGATAGAGAGGATTTTACTGATTCTAGTATCTTGTAGACTACCTAGATAATCTCCCCCCCTTTCGACGTTGCTTCACAGAATACCCAATAGATCGGTACCTTGATTCAAAGTACTACACCCACTGTATGTTAGGCGACCGTTTAATCTGTAGCTGGTTGTCAAAGGCTAAAAGGGACCCGCTAAAAAGTTGACCTGGGTCGAATTTTATCTCTGCCTTGACCAAAGTCCAACCAGTTTGGACGACAAAAAAGTCCCTTCCAGTCTGCGCTTCATACGCCAATATTGATTATGACGGCAGAGGCTGCGACGAAGCCCAAAAATCCGTGCACCGTGTCTCCAGAGACCACAGAAGACGGCTACGTTCGCCTGCACATCACCCCGTTCGACGCCGACCTGCTGAAGATCGTCGTGCCAGCTGCCGCTCTCCCCAACGCCCGCAACATTTCTTATCATTCGATCGAAACATTTCCCGAGAAGCGATTTGGATTTGTTGAGCTGCCTCAGATGGACGCCGACAAGATCAAGAAAAAGCTGAATGGCATGGTACTGAAGGGTAGCAAGATGCGCGTCGAAAAGGCCCGTCCTGAGAAGCGCATCGAGCCCGACCCGGCGGATGACACTGATAAGGCCCGGAAAAAGTCAAAGGCAAAGAAGGACAGTGACGATGCGGCGCAACCGAAGAAGCGCAAGCGCGAAATGGGTGTCGTTGATGGCGTCATGCTTGACGATCGCAAAGTCAAGCGTGGATGGACGGAGCCCGCCGACTACAAGAACAAGAAGAGGAGCAAGGACAGCACCAAAGAAATCAAGAGCACCGAAAAAGACAGCAAGCGAAAGCAATCGAGATCAAAGTACATTGAAAAAGAGGAGTGTCTTCTCAAGACTAGAATGCCCCCCAATGAGATGCGGAACCTTCCTGAAGAAGATGCCAGCATCAGCAAGAAGAAGAAGAAGGGTTCTTCCAGACAAGTTACGGTTCACGAATTTGAAAAGACTACGAAATACATGAGCTTCCTCCGGTCGGCTGCTCCCGAGACTGAGGGCAAGCCTGCGACAGAATTCATCGAGGGCAAGGGCTGGGTAGACGAAGATGGCAATGTGGTGGAAGTTGTTAAAGAGAAGGAAGTGCGAAAGCCACAGCCCAAAAAGGCAAAGAAAAAGCAAGTGGCGTCTCCAGAGCCCGAGTCTGAGGATGAAAGCACTAGTGACAGCGACACTTCCTCGGACGACACTTCGTCAGAGGAGGAATCCGAGGACGAGCCATCGGAGAAAGTAGAGAAGCCAACGTCGAACAAATCGGCCGTTGATGCCAGTGACGGAAGCTCCGCAAGCGATGCCACTAATTCAGGCAGCGATGGCTCCGAACCTGGAACGCATGCGCCAGATACGACAAAACATGCCGCCTCTAAGCCCTTGCTAATTGACATTCCACCCCCTCCCATTACACCCAAGGCTGTGCATCCGCTGGAAGCGCTTTATAAGCGTTCCAAGCCCGATGAAAGCGGGACCACGACTCCCGGCGCGGACAAGGGTGGCTTTAGCTTCTTTGGCGGACAAGACAACGAGGAAGCGGAAGAAGAGGATACTGTCGACAGTGGGATGCCTTCCGTGCCCATGACGCCCTACACGAAGCAAGATTTCGAATGGCGCAACATCCGTAGCGCGGCCCCGACCCCCGACACGGTCCACCCCGCGCGCATGCGCAGCTTCTTCCCTCCGATGGATGAGGACGCAGAAATGGCCGAGGCCGAGGAGAAAGAAGAGGAAGAAGGAGAAGAGGAGGAGGGGGAGGACGGCGACTACGACGAAGAGGGCGCGGACAAGGGTGCTGGTGCTCCTGACCAGCAGGCAACGAGCGACTTTCAAAAGTGGTTTTGGGAGAATAGACGCGACCTCAACCGGTCTTGGATGACGCGGCGAAAGACGGCGGCAAAGGAAAAGCGGCACCGTGATAACAAGGCACGGGCCTCGAAAGCAGCATAGATGTCAAACTTGCATGAGTAATTTGCATACATGCGTCTACATGAATTCAAAGCAGCATATTCCAGTTTTTTGTGTCGTCTCTAAGCCGTGCTGTGCCCCAACTTCCCAGGTCGGTCCATGTACACTCAGCCCTGCCTAGAAAAGATAATCTCATCGGGCTCCCTGCCGGCTGCTTCTTCCGCCAGCTTCATATTGATGCTCTTGACAGCACCGTTCACTGCCGTCTCGACGCTCGCCGCGTACACAGCACTCGGCCTAGCCGTGTCGACGTAGCTATAGCGCCAGACGGCCCAGTAGTCGCCCGACACGTGCTCGAACCGCCACTGCACGGGGAATGCCAGGTTCTTGCGATCTGCCACGAGAATGCGCTCGGCAGCGTTCCTGGGATTGGCCTCCAGCCGGAGATTGAGCGTGCCGTAGCCCGCGTGGTGGTACTCGCCAACCAGGGCGTTGAGCGTGTGAGTGGACGGAAGCGGAGGGCTTGGTCGGTCGGGGAAGAGGGTGTCGATTGCATCGTCGATTGCCTTTTCAGCGGCAGCGAGCTTCTCTTTCCAGCTATGCAACGATTTCTACGGTTAGTTCCGCGGAGGGAAGGGGAGGGAAAAAGGGGGGAGGGGAAGGTGAATAAATAAAAAGACGAATCAGAGTGAATGGCATCAAGGAAGAAAAAAACACTTACAATTCGGACACGTTGAAACGATTGGCCTCGGGTGTGCCGATACGATCCTCCATGAGCTTCCGCGCAATGACGTGCCGCACCTCGTTGGGCTGATTGAGAAAGATGACTAGGCCGTATCTGAGCTCCGGCAGCCAGACGACGTTGGCACCATGGCTCTCCGTGGACCCCGTGTGGTAAAGGAGCACGTAGCCGTGGATCGTGGTGCGCAGCCAGGCGAGGCCGTACAAGTTAATGTCCAGCCCTTGCAGGGGCTCCGTCTCGGGCTGGACAATCATCCTGGGCTTGCGAATGTCGGCGTGCACTCTTCTCGATAGCGGCGCCATCTCGTCAATGAGGCAAGCGAGCCACTTCGTGTAGTCCTCGACGGTAGACAGCTCCGTGCCGGCGCCGCTGACGCCGGGCGCGTCCCAGAGAGGGTGCTCGCCAAACTCTTGCCGCTCCCGATTCCAGTAGTATCCCCTGGCGACGGCGTACTTGGACCGGTCCACGTCTCGCAGGTTAAGAAACGTCGAGGTCATGCCGAGCGGTTCCCAAAGCACGCTTTGCAGCGTCGTGCGGAGGGGCTCGCCGGTCAGTGTTTCGAGAACGTGGGCAAGCGTGACGTACATGAAGTTGTTGTAGACCCATTTCGTCCTTGGTTCGTACGTGAGGGGAAATTGCCGAACAATCCGCACAATATCTTGGGATGTCGCACATGTCTCATTCAGCGTGTTGGGCAGGGCATCGATATGACCAGAGAGGCCCGTTCGATGGCTCGCAGCATCCTCGAGAGTGAGATGTGCCGCGGCCCACTCGTTACTGACAACAAAGTCGTCGCGAATAATTGACGAGATGGGAGTCTCCCAGCCCCGAGCGAGAACTGGGTATGTCTGGTTGTCAATTACCTGGGCGAGGGTGGCCGCGACCTGCGCTTTCGTGGTCGAGCCCACATACCACAACGTATCGGTGGTAGCGGGTACGTTGGGGAGTTGAGCATATCCATAGGCCTCGATTTGCGCCTATGTCAGTAACCAGCACGTTTTGATCTCGAGGGTTGTACGTGTTCCCGCAGATTGCACCTACCTTGGTGTAAGAACGCCCAGAGTCAAAAACACCTATGGCCAAGCCCGCAACTTTCCATTCATCCAGCAAGGCTTCCACATATTCGTCAAACTGGGTTGTGAATGGGCTCTGGCCCGGTGAGATAGAGTTTTGGCCATGGCCGAAAGGGAGTTGAGCGGTAGCTGGTGTAGCACCAACAGTTGCAAACGACATGGATGTCGACAAAATAAGCCGTTTGGACAATCTCATGGCAAGCGGTATCTCGGCCTATTATTGGTGCAATTGCGCACACGGGACGGAAGATGGGGAAGAAGAATAAGAAGAAGAACCCATGTAGTGCCCGGTGCGCAATTTATGCAGCCCTAGAGTTGTCTCAGTTGAAGATGAAGAGGCTTTGTGAGGGCCAGATGACGAACTCATGCAGGAACTGGCCGCCCCGCACACATTACGGTGTGCACAGGGTTTGCGCAGGTGCAGCATCTGAAGCTATGCTCTCTCTTTTCTTTTTTTTCTTTTTTTTTTT